>PITA01000710.1:171158-244157 GCA_004023965.1 Spilogale gracilis | reverse complement strand
CCACACAGTTAATTTCAAAGCTTGTTCTTTCATGGCCGAAGTTCTATTTTGAGTGTTGTATCATTTGAACACACCTCCAATGGATATTAATGTAATAGATCATCATGGCAGCTGGCTTTTAAATATACCGATAGCAACCTTGACCAGGAACTGATTAGAAAGGGCAGGATTAAGGAACATTCCTTTTTTTTTTTTTTTTGGCCAGAAAGTGGAGCACGACATTGGAAAGCTGATGGCTCTGATTCCTGTCCTATTACTAAATTCTCCATGTTTTACAGTGTCACCAGTGAGTCCGGCAGACATTATTAGGAAGCTATGTGACAGCATCTAATAAAAGTCTGTTGGGAGAGAAATCATGGCTCCCTTTTGCACTGATGATCTTTAGGAAAAATACAGTATTGTGGATTATGAGGGGTGGAGGTTGCAAACACTGATGATACCCATGGCAATGCATCATCAGTCTGCAACTTGCCAGTGATCTACAGCTATAGAGGGAAAGCTTCCAGGAGGGACAGGGATGGAGAGGCTGTCTGATTCGTGTTAGCAAAGATGTGCTAGAGAGGATCGTCTGATTATTTATTGGTTGTCCTAAATCCCTGAACACAATTTTAGGACACTGTAGGTCTCCATGCAGTGTGAAGCCTCCATAGGATATTCTGCCTTCAGAGGTGTCCGATGGGGGTGCATGAAAACAGCACAGGCTGTGTTACGAGTGCTTTAGTGATGAATTTGTAGAATTCAAAAGGCCAGAGGAGCATTAGTTGTGTTGGGGTTAATGGAGGCAGCTCATTTTAGAAATTTGGTATTTGAGTTTTTCAACATCACCCAAAGTAGGTTCACCACATTCTTTTTAACAAACTCTCCAGCACAGAGCAGATGGTTCCTCTATTAACAACCATTTGCATTGAACATATTGCAATGATTTATGTACCACATGCCATTAAGCAAAGCAAAAACATTCAGTAGCGACTAATTAGTTGAGTGTAAAGACACATATCTCAATGTACAGAGCTCTCCTCTGCCTATGTTTTTCATTTTTTATAGTTGAGTGTTTTATTTGTGAGAAGCACTTAAATCTGAACTATGACATTCATCTTTCAATTATGCTAATGGTGTTATTATGGTTCTATTAATGCTTTGGTCCTACTTATTTGGGGGAGTGGTTAAGATTCATATGTTAGAATTTCCCTTGGGACTGATTGGTCAGTCCCATTTTACTATTAAGTGTTAGAGTGCTTGTAAGTTACTCCCAAACTCACCAAAATGCTTTTTAAGAAGTCCACTTTACCTTTAAAATAGAACAAAATATAGACTAGAGATGAAATAAGACTACTAATCAAAAAAGATGACTTACAGAGTGATTTTTAATGGATTTGACTGTCATTTATTAATACATAATTTCCCCTTTTGCATATCTACTCCACTAAGTTGTCCACTCTAGTGAGCCCACATAATATTTTTACCTTCACCTACTAAATGTCTGTTCCAGTTCCTTCACAACTCAGGGACTTGCCCCTAAACTGGATGTGGTTATTGAGTTCGTAATCCCCGAACTTCCCCAGCACATAAGAGGGTTTGCTGCCTTTTCAAAGCAGATTCCCTGAAGCCAGAGGAAAAACAGAACTACAAATTGCATTAGTTATTACACTTTATGGAAAAGGAGTCCTAAATTCTTTCCCTGTTGTAGATGATCCTGGGACATTTTCTTTTCCTTTTTGCTAACCAACAGGGTCAACAGACATTACCATCCTGTCACTGTGTGTCCAGGTGATGGTGTTAGGACTGGAGGATGAACCAATGAATCTTTTATAACTACGGTTTTCATTCTCAAGAGTTATCCATGCAAAATGTCAATGTAGGCCATCCATCATCAGGGAGGGTAAATGCCTGTCCGCAACCCAGAGGAAATAGGGTATAATATAACTGCATTTATCCAGGACTCAAGGAGGTAACCTTAGAAAACCTGAAGTTGCTCTGCTCTATTTATAATTCCTGGTTTTAATTTTCATGGTGCTCTCTACCGACAGAGAACCCTAGAAATATGGCAATGATAAATTTAACTTGCATCAGTCTTCAAAGGGAAAGGAAGCAATAAAGGCAAATAACATAAGTTCATTAATGAAGGTACAATAGGGTATGAATTACATATTTGTATAAACAGTCCAGCAATATAAGAAAGTGGAAAGAGTTAGTAGACACAAAATATTAATGGTGAATATTGATAGGGCCAATATGTTGTAGCAAAACAAAGAAAAAATAATTGAAAACAAAACAAAATTGTTTTCAGAGTCATAATATTCAGTTGTAGCTATGATCCTGGGCCCATGATAATAATCACCATTTATTTCACATGTACTTGTATTTTATATATATTTGTGATCTTTAAAATAACTCATCTATGTGGATAGCATTTGCTCCATTTTATAGATGAGTGGGACTGAAATTCTAAGGTATTTATGTTAGGCAATTTTTCTGAAGTTTAGCAGTTAGCAAGGGGTGGAGACTGGATTTGAACCCAGGTGTGTCTGACCGCAAGCTTCCTCTGCTGCCTCTCCATGTAAACCAGATTTGGTTATAAGCATATGTCTCAACTTAATATTTTCTTATTTTAGTTTGTATCAGAGACTCAACTATGGTATGTAATTTCCTTTGGCATCTTATTTTGGCAGTAAAATAATATTGGAATCTTTACATATGCTGTTGTTAGCAGCAAAATCTAATAGAATAATCAATATCAAGGAAAGGAGCAAATAATCAAATTGCTAAGAGGACTCTTGGTTTAAAATCATCAATGCTAAACAAATATAAAATGTGTAACCCTGAGAGATATCTTTTTGCTTCTGCAGGACTCTTGTTTTCCATAAATAACATTCATATTTAATGAAAACAGGATTAACTTTGTATTGAAAATTGAGCCTGTCATTCAGTCTGATTAAACAACATGCAATCTTGCAAATCCACATTTTACTCAATATTTGTGTGTGTCTAGAAGTAACTCTATTGTGAATAAATTTTCTGGATATATCTATATTAGAGAAAGAAGAAGGGAAACATGTTTTCTAAGTGTGTACTGGGTCTAAAATAGGACATTGTCAACCATTAGATCATATTCAACCATTTTAATTGATTAATAACAATTTCATATGGTTCCACCTGACATGTGGAGGTGATTGTTTAGAAATAACCTTGATGAAAAAGAGACTATCAGAAGGTCCTCTAGAAACCCCCCATCCTCCCCCTCCCTGGTGTTACCATAGCAATCTTATCTGTATCCCTATCGCTGCACAGATCACATTGCCTTATAATTTTCCTTGTGAATCAATTCATCCAGATGGCAGCAACTGGAAGACAGGGACTGTGGCTTCTCATTTCTCTATCTCCATTAACTAGAGAAACTAGTAAGCGCTAAAAATTTAAGTGCTTGATTTGCTTGTATTGCATTTTGTATTTTCTTTTTCATTTCTTGAAAGGGAGGTAAGGTAGGTCTTATTATTTCTCCTGTTACAGTGCTAGGATTAGAGTCCAAGTGATTTGATCCTCAACTAAATGATGTTTTACCTTTTTTTATTCATACATGTTGTCATAGCCTCAAAAAAACCTTATCATTTCTATTCAACTAAACATAACTAGTTATTCTGTTCATTTTAAAGATAAAATAATAAAAAATGCAAAATGTCTGCCTTGCATTAGCATGTTTAATCAAAGGGTTACTGCTATGTCCAAAAAGGCTTCCTTTCCCTTTTAAATTATGGCACTTTTATGACATTCCCTGGGTTACCTAAAGTTTTTTGTTACACATTATGGCATTTTGGACATTTTCCATTCTAGGTAGTGCTAAGGTTAAGCAGGTGGTTGACATGCTCTCCTTTGATATAAACAGTGTATACTTTTCGACATGCTTTCTCTTCCTCTAAGTGGCTGACTCTGGAACCAGAAAAGGCTCCCACTTCTTGATTGTGATCTGTTGACTTCCCAGTCTCACAGTGGCTAGAGAAGTGGACAGAACTATGAGAAACAAAGAGCATTTGAATGGCTCTGGTGAGTTGGAGACATGCCTCTGAACCAAGAAGAGCAGGTGCTCTGCTCTCTGTTTGATCTGTAAATAGCCATAAAGGTAGGCTACAAAAAGTGTTTCTGAAGTAAGCGAAAATGGAAGAGATTTCCCAACTGATCTGCTCTTCCTGGGTAGCAGTGCAGACAAATGCAACACATTGTTAAAGACTTCCTTTGTGGGACGTCTGGATGTCTCAGTTGGTTAAGCAACTGCTTTCGGCTCAGGTCATGATCCTGGAATCCCAGGATTGAGTCCCACATTGGGCTCACTGCTCTGTGGGGAGTCTGCTTCTCCTTCTGACCCTCCCCCTCTCATGCTCTCTCTCTCTCTCATTCTGTCTCTCTCAAATAATAGGTAAATACAATCTTTAAAAAAAGACTTCTTTTACAAGTTTAGATTTCCTGAGAAACACCTTATTTTTTCTTTAAAACTTTTCTTTCCAAAGGAAATAAAACATCTCCAAGATATTTTTCTAATATACTTTCCATCCAAATCCTATTCTTTATGCTTATATTATTGGTATAGTTTCCAGCTGAGTGGGAAAAGTCACTGAAGAATCAAACCACTGTCCTATAAAACCAGTTATTAATGGCTTGAAAAAATTCAGGGTTATATATAGGGAAAGAATACTTTCTAGGTATTCTGGTGTCATTCAGAATGACCAGGCTGCAATCAACAAAGATAAAAATTACTGCCATCTGCTTCCTTCTTAAAAAATACCTGTATAGGGATGGAAATTTTAAAATTTAAAATAACAACTTATTTTATTCATGGGTCATCAGTAGGCCAATTAGTATCAACTAACAAATACTTATCATATCTATGTCTTCTGTCTCATTCTCTTAACAGTCTTATGATTCCCATTTACTATGGGCCTGTACAGCTTTTTAAGTTAAGTAAAAATATGAGCTCACTGTCTTAAATAGGTGCCCTACTCCATTTAGAAAATATTATCAATGGCACCATGATTTCTCGCTCCCTAGGATGAAAAATTTGGTCATACATTGTAGATACCTCTGTCTCTCTCTACCTCTACCATGGACACATTTAGGACCCTGAAAAAAAGGTCACTGCCCTGCATTCTGACTTTTTAAGGACCTTTATATTACCAACTTAGAAACACACTTTCTTTTTCTCTCAGAGGTTTTTGAAAGTTTGATAACAGATTAGGGATTATGGGTGAGGGGGTAGGAGGGGCTTGAGAGCTTAGATGAACCTCACCAATATCCTATCAGAAGATTCAGGATTGAGAGAACTCAAGTGAGTATGATGGGTTGGTAGGGGAGAGTGGGAAAGTGGGACGAAAAAGTACTTTCTTGGGCACCTAGGTGGCTCAGTGGGTTAAAGCCTCTGCCTTCAGCTCAGATCATGATCTCAGGGTCCTGGGATTGAGTCCCACATTGGGCTCTCTTTTCAGCAGGGAGCCTGCTTCCTCCTCTCTCTCTGCCTGTCTCTCTGCCTACTTGTGATTTCTCTGTCTGTCAAATAAATAAACAAAATCTTAAAAAAAAAAAAAAGAGCCAAATTAAAAGAAAAAAGCACTTTCTTTTTTTTTACTTCTAAAAAATTCTGGACACCCCAAATTGAATGTCTAGGCAGATAGGCTTCCAGATAATTGTGCTTTCTCCCTTTCCTGATCTTGGGTGGTATAGTTTGGCTTGATTAAATATTCTACAAGATCTTCATTTCAATTTGTCTATGGCTTTTAAGATACTGAAATTATTGAATCCTATTATTTAATTATTGAATAATTGACTGATTATTATTTATAAGTCCTTTAAAGATTATAGTTCATACCCTTAGTTTTTCATCACCTACTTAGAATGAATATGATACCCCTTCAGGTCAAATGTAAGAAATTGCAAACATATAGATCCATTTATCCCTTCTTCTCATGCTTTATGCTGTAGTTACCCTATGTATTTTAACCATGCACATTATATACCTCATAATAAAATGGTATACAATATTTTAAACAACCATATATATTTTCAAGAAATAAAGAGGAAGAATATCCATATATTTTCAATTTCCAATGTTCTTCATTGCTTTCTTAAGTTCTAAGTTTTTATCTGGTTATCATTGCCTTTTGGCCTGAGAAACTTCTTTTAGCATTTCTTCTAGTAGAGACCTGTTGGTGATGAGTTCTCTTGATTTCCTTTTATCTGAAAATGGCTTTAATCAGCTTTTATTTATGAAAGATAGTTTCACTGGATAAAGAAGTCTAGGGTAACATTTTGTTTTGTTTTGTTTTGTTTTTCCCTTCCTTCCTTTTTCTTTCAGCACTAACAATGTTCCACTGTCCTCTGGTCTTGATTGTTTCTGATGATAATTTCAATGGTCATTTGAATTGCTATTTGCTTATATGTAGTGCATCTTTTTTTCTTCTTTTTCCTTATCATTTATTTTCAGTGGTTTGCATATGATATGCCCAGTGGCTGCTTTCTGGATAATCATCTTGTTCAGGGTTCTCTGTAAATTTATGTCTCTGGGCAATTTTTGGACATTACTTCCTCAAACACTTTTGTTGCTCCATTTTCTCTCTCATCTCTGAGACGCCTATTACACATCTATTGGACATTTAGATATTGTCTCAAAGATCCCTGAAACTTGCTTAATTTTTTTTTCCCTATCATCTTCCTCGCTGTTTTCTGTATTGGATAATTTCTACAAGTCTATTGTCAAGTTTGTTCTTTCTTCTATCAGTTCCAATCTACTGTTAGGTACAGCTAGTAAAATTTTACAGAAATATGTACTATAACTTCTATTTGATTACTTTTTATAGTCTCCATTTTCCTGTAGGTATGTAATAAAATCATTTATTAAAATCACATTTTCTTACATCCTTCATTATTGTTATAATAATTGCTTTAAAATCCTAATACCCTTGTCATGTTGAGTTTGGTCTCCAGTTGTATTTTCTGTAGAATGTTGGTTATCTTTTTGTGTTTTCTTCATATATTGAGTAATTTTTAAATTGTATCTGGATATTAGAAATGATATACTCTGGATTCTGTTATGTTCTTCTGAAGAGTATTGATTTTCTTGTTTGTTTCATGAGCAGTGACTGTAACTCAGTTCAAATTACACACTGCAAATGATCTCTTCTACAATAAAGCCAAAATCTCAAGTCAGATCTTTTAGCTTTAGCTGGGCTGCTTACAGACTGTGCCACATGTTAATGATTCAAGGACTCCCAGAGATTTATGCAGAATTTACGCACAATATTTTCTATTTCTCTCTTGACATTTTAGTTATTGTGGTGGCCTCCACCTGTCTTCTGGTTGTTTAAGTCAATAAAAGAAGAAGATTTTCCATCTGGGTTTTAATTGCACCCCTTCCCCATCATGCACGGCAACACTGAGGCCTGCCCTTAGAGGAAAAACTGGAAAAAAGGAAAAAATCATTCAATGCTTTCCCTTTCCAGTATCTACCTGCTTCCCATCATTCTCTAGAATCTTTAAATGTTTTTACTTTTAGTCCAGAGTTGTAGTTATTATTGGCAGGAGAGTTAGCATAATAAGAAATGGCTGGCCA
This sequence comes from Spilogale gracilis, assembly GCA_004023965.1. Lineage (NCBI taxonomy): Eukaryota > Metazoa > Chordata > Mammalia > Carnivora > Mephitidae > Spilogale > Spilogale gracilis. The sequence continues at coordinate 236,566 of PITA01000710.1, read as the reverse complement.
TTACCAGAAGAAGAGCACTTGCTATAGTTTGGGGAGGTGCTTATAATTACCTAGAAATCTTGGAATGGAGAAGTGAGGTATTGAGAGAAGAAACATCTTGCCTTGGCCTCTTAGAGGCTTGCATAGGTAGGTTTCCATTTCAAATTCAGGCAGGTCAGTCACTACTCATGAGTCTGCCTTCCTCCAGCAATATCCTCCGGCAGTATCAAGTTGTTATGAATATTTCACACAGCAGAACTGGCTGGGTTGAGATGATGGCTCCTTTAACCACATACCAGGGAGTGAACTATGGGGTCCAGGGTGGGAAAATGGGCCAGAGAGAGGTGCGGTTCAAAGTATAACTTATAATTTTTTTAGGGATATAGTATGTGGGCTTTCATTTGCATTCTTTCCCCACCATGCAAATATTAGGGATAGACTTGCTTCTCTGTATTATTGTTATTTTTAAAGATTTGATATTTATTTATTTGAGAGAGACAGTAGGAACAGAGGGAGGAGGAGAAGGAGTAGGAGCGGAGAGGGGCAAGCAGACTCTGCTAATCAGGGGGCCTGACCTGGGGCTAAAGTCAGACTCTTAACAAACCAAGCCACCCAGATGTTGCACTTCTTTGTATTATTAAAAACTGTTTTTCAGATTTCTTTCTTCCTTTCTATATGTACAGCCATCACCTTTCATGATGGTTATTGCAGCAACAATAAGGTCCTTCTTTCAAGCTATTTTGAACACGAACAGTAGTATAATCTTCTTGGTGTTTAAAAAAAAAATGTCATTCTCCCCAACACATAACAATCTATACAGACTTACAGTTGTTCCTTATTGCTTACCTCTAGCATGAAATCAAAACTCAATCTGATATTAAAAATCCTCTACTACTATTAATATACTTTCCTTTAAGCCCACTTCTCTAATTGCTATTCATCTCTCTTCTACACAAAGAATTGCCTCTGCCTATTAACTATCTGCTTCACAAAATGTGATTTCCTCCAACTAGCATGGAAGTCCCTTCAGAACTCAAAACCTTGCTCATCTTCATCTTATTTTTCTTCATCTCAAAGCCAAGAATAATATTAAAAATAGCAAACGTTAAATATCTCAGACTTTCTGTGTTTTATTTTGTTGAGACAAGAGGTATGTTTTTCTGTTACTTAATTTTACTTTTTATGTGTTAAATATACATAACAGAATTTATCATTTTAACTATTTTGAAGTGTATGGTTTTGTGACATGAAGTATATTTTCATTATTGTGGGACATTCATATTTGTTTTTGTTGAGTTGTAAGTATTTTATATACTCTAGATAACAATTACTTGTTAGATATATGATTTGCCAATATTTTCTTCCATTTTGTGGGTTGCCTTCTACTCTTGATAATGTGTAAAAGTTCTAATTTTGATGAAGTTCAGCCTATCCATTTTTTCTTTCATTGCTTGTATTTTTGGTGTCACATTCCAGAAATCATTGCGAAATCCAGTATCGTGAGTTTTCCCCCTATGCTTTCTCTTAAAAGTTTCATAGTTACAGCTCTTATATTTAGGTGTTTGATCCATTTCGAGTTAATATTTGATATAGTATAAGATAAGGATCTAAGTTCTTTTTCTTTTCTTTTTTTGCATGCGGATATCTAGTTTTCCTAACACCATTTGTTTAAAAGATTGTCTTATCTCTTTGGTGGGGCTGGCTCCCTGCTCAAAAATCATTTAATGATGTATGCAAGGGCTTATTTCTGAACCCTATTATATTCTATTTCTCCACAAGTCTATCTGTATGCTGATACACACTGTTTTGATTACTATAGCTTTGTCATAAGTTTCAAAATAAAAAAAGTGTAAAACTTCCAATTTCATTCTTCTTTCTCAAGATTATTTTGGGTTTTCAGAGTTACTTGATATTCCATGTGAATTTCATGATGGATTTTTCTTCTGTAGAAAATGTCATTGAGATTTTGACAGAGATTGCATTGATTCTAGAGACCACTTTGGGTGGTAAGTACATCTTAACATCTTCCAACTCATGAACAGGAAATATCTTTTCATTTATATTCTCCTTCAATTTCTTTCAGCAATGTTTTATAGTTTTTAGTGTACAAATCACTTGCCTTTTTGGTTAAGTTTATTCCTAAATATTTTATTCTTTTTGATGCTGTTGTAAATGGAATTGTTTACTTAATTTCCTTTTTGGATTGTTCATTGTTAGTATATAGAAACACCACTGATAATTGTACATTGATTTTGAATCCTGTAACCTTGCTAAATTTTAATTTTATTGTTAAAACTAATATTATTCAATGATATGTTCAATGAATAAAATGTGAAAAATACAGAAAAACGAAAATAGATGAAATTATCCACGATTCCTTCATTCTGAGTTAGCTAGCCATGAATTGTGTTCTGTCATTTTCTTTCTCTCTTCTCATAACTATTAATATTTTTAGTCCTCTTTTCCAGCTTAAGAGTATATGATGAACTTGAATTATTTTAGTTAAGATATATGTTCATAAAAGGTCGCTGCCTGTTTCCTTGTCTCCTCAGCTCAAATTTTTTGAAACCCAACCCTGGCTCTATCAATATTTAAAGGCCTCATTTACAAACTGTAAGATGGCTGTTATATATTTTTTAACTACTTAGTTGCCACACCTAAGAGACAAATGTCATTTGAAGACAGCTTTGGGACATACAGTGCTATTGCGATTTTACTAAATATTTCTTGAGGGTGGGTGGAAAAGTCCAGTTCTTTTCGTGGACTTGTTCTCACCCAGGAAAGAAATTATGAGTCACAATTTTGGTCTTAAAGTACCAATCAGATAATAATAAAGGAAACAATGTGTGTCTGGGTAGAGTGATACTCATTTATCATGAATAGATACAGGACTCTGATATCTGAGGTAGATAAATTTATTCTCTATCTTTGGTCAATCTGTTGAAGTCTGAAGCTTTGCAGTTTTAGTATTTTAGATGAAGTGGCATTACCAAAAATATTGGGCTTAACTCTAGTTCCCTTGCATTCTTACATAAGGAATACACAAAGGTGGTCATAGGATGCCAAGTGAGAAGTGTATAGATACTTAGAATTTTTGGTTTACATGCTGCTCAAAAGGGTATTCCACAGACATTCACTCACTGCATCAGTAAATATTCGTTGAATTCCTACCATGTGCCAGGCCCAGTGCTAGGCACAGGGAACAGGTCAGTGACTAAAATACAACAAGTTCCTTCTGGGTCTAATATCTGGTTATGCAGCTGTATCGTCCTTGGCTAGTTGGTAAAACCACACTGTTTCACATCCGAAAAAGAGAGTTAGATTACATTATGTCATGGTTTCTTTCAGTTCTAAAAGAAATGATTTTGCAATGCTATGATTCTGACTACTTGGCACACACACTGCTTATATAATTGCAGTACAGGAGGAATTCATGATGCTGTCTATTTCCAAACCGACAAATTGCTTGACCTCTTAGACTTCCCCCTCCCATCATCTCTTGAATTCCCCTCCCCCTGTTGCTTCTCTGTACCCAGCAACACTGGAAGATTTATAATTACACGTGGATGTCACAAATATGTTGTAACAGCTTCACTTCCCTGATATTCCCCTAAAACCAAATGAGTGAAAGCAGTCAGGGCAGCAACCAGTTCCTAGACAAGGGGATATCCTTTAGCTGTATATTATTTTTGGTTTTACTAGGTTCTCATTTGTTATTCATCAGCACTCCTAAGGAGCAAAAGAAAGGCAACAGGCATTTAACTAAAATCAGCCTGTGGTTTCAAAAATATCTTCCAAAGCAAATGAAAAAAAAATTAAATATGAGTTAATCTTATTTTCCTTTAAATACATGATTTTAGTTTATTGCTGTAATTAGAGTTTGAAAAGCTTACATTCGAGAGAAACAGAAATCTTCCAACAACTCTATTTATCTCTGAAACAGACCAGATTGTACCACTTGACATTTTATTTTTTACCTCTTTGCATCTTCAATCACAATTTCTCAAGCTTAAAAACAAAACAAAAATATCCTTATTTACTCCAATACTGTACTTAATTTCCTAAAATTCTTAAGAAAAGATACACAGTACACCCCAAGGTTCAAAATAATAAGAGCAACAGTTAAAAAAAGAAAGGTACTCCCTATCAAGGCCATACTTTCCTTAAGATAGTCTCATTTTGTCACCCGATGTAGCAACAATATAGGAAAGATGATAGCTAAAATTAGACCTCACTGTGAAATATCAATCTGTTCTTAGCACTGCAAATTGTTCAAACACACACACACACACACACACACACACACACATTTATTTCCTTATATCATATGAAAAGTCCAACAGTATTAGAGACTGAAGTGAAGGAATTTTGTTACCCCCATATGATTTCTATTGATACTAGGTATATGAGGGTATTAATGGATGTTTTTTAGTTAAGTTTGGAAGAGTCTGGGTAAATAAAATGGAAATGTTTCTTTATCATAGGATATCGCGGGGTTTTTAATTTGTTAATATACCTTGTAATTTTCCCAGAAGGAAATACTGCAAACATTTCTCAAATGTGTTTGACCCTTATGATCTTTATTTGAAGAGTAATTCTCAAAAACAAATGTAACAGTCTTATTTTGTTGATGAGGAGACTCTGCTCACAGCAGTTGGGACTTACTCTGAGCTCACAGAGTTAATTACAGAGCTAGAGGAAGAAGCTATTTCTTTTGACTCCCAGCCAATGTTTTCATCTAAAGTAAGACAAACAATGATTTGAGGTCCTAATGTTTTACTCTCTGTCATTCCTAACACAGTATCAGTTGTCTCAGGTACCGGTCACAAAGCAAGAAGGGGCTGATACAATAGCTATCCTAACTGAACAATATTCTGGACTGGGATCTGTGGACCACTGGGATTTGTGAGGCTCCTCTAAACAGATTTAAGACCTAGTCTGGGGGCGCCTGGGGGGCTCAGTCGGTTAAGTGTTTGCCTTCTGCTCAGGTCATGATCATGGAGTGAGCCCACATTGGGCTTCCTGCTCAGTGGTTCTCCCACTCCCTCTGACCCTTCTCCCTGCTCATACTCTTTCTCTCTCTCAAGTAAATAAATAAAATCTTAAAAAATAAAATAGGGCACCTGGGTGGCTCAGTGGGTTTAAGCCTCTGCCTTCAGCTCAGGTCATGATCTCAGGGTCCTGGGATCGAGGTCCGCATCGGGCTCTCTGCTCAGCGGGAAGCCTGCTTCCTCCTCTCTCTCTGCCTGCCTCTCTGCCTACTTGTGATCTCTCTCTCTGTCAAATAAATAAATAAAATCTTTAAAAAAAATAAAGAATAAATAAAAAAATAAAACCTAGTCTATCCCTTGATTCAATGATTTTCAACTGGAATTTCAGGAGCAAACTCATTTCCCAAAACAAGTATTTTAAAACTTTCCTTTCCCCATTGCCACCTATTCAGTGACAGTATTCAGATAGTTTTCTTACCTATAAAAAGGACACAGAAATAGCCACCATCTTATATGCAATGCAGTTAAATTGGTTAAAATATTTAGTTCTAAAAGTTACTTACTTGAAATATACGCCTATACTGCAATGAAATCAACATATTAACACAATCAAATTGCTATGATAAAACCTATTACTATGAAAAAGCCAATGACATTAATACATTTGTTCTTATATCTGGAGAATGAATGGAAATAGTGTCTCTACTGAACCATTACACTGAACTCTTACACTGAATATAAACCAATAGCCATGACCTTCTAATTTGTCAGGATAAATAACCCTGATCCTAGGGACAAAGAAAACAGCAAGACTGAAGATGTCAACCACTGCATTAGATTTAAAAACATGGCTCCAGAAGTTGAACAAAAAGAGCTGAGTGCCTCCCTCTTTTCCATTGTTAGGGCATGCAGACGTAGCCAGAATGTAGCTTTTTACACAAATGCTGAATTAAGTGAGGGAGGAAATTATTTCACTTTTTAATTATGTGGTATTTTGCCTAACTATCCTTTTGTTTCTTAAAAAGGAGACATCTTTCCTTTAATGACCCGTGAGTTTAAAAAAAATCTAAGGCACTGGGGAATTAAGGATAAGGAGAGAATCTCTTAACTGGGTTGTTTTCCTGCACACTAATGAAGTTCATAATTTAATTGGAGGAATTATTAGATATATTCTCTCCTTAGAATGGTGCAAACCTCAGAGGAAAATGAGCTGCTTATGCATATATTCTCCTTAAAATTAAGAAATCCTCAAGGATTTAAGAAATATGCTCCAAATCAGAATGGCACTCAGTTGTCCACTTAAAATGGGTTCATACCATAAATCCTGATCCCAAGCATTGACCCTGGAGTTAAGTAACATTGCTTTTCTGTTATTTTTTATTTTTAATTATAGTCACTAAGGTTTTCATTTGAGTGTTCTTATTTACTGAACTTCATTCTTCCTTTAAAAGAAGAGATTTAAAGTTACATTCTAAAAATTTGGAGAGTAAAATGGTTAAATAGTCATTTAACTTAGAAAAAAAACACTTGGGCACAGGTATCATTGACTACAAATTTATGAAGTGTTATTACATGAAAGAAGTAGTACACTCATTCACTGTAGTTCCAGAAGAGACGCCATGGACTGATATACGGAAGTTAAAAAGAAAAGCACATTATTCTCAATTGAAAGGAAAACTCTCTTAAAATAAGCTAGGGTACTTGGTCATTTCCAGGTCTATCCATTAACATCTGTGGCTTGTTTTGTGTTTGATGATGCCCATTTAGCAGAAATGGTTGCAGGTGTTAAAAGTTTATGGCAAAAAATGGGGGGGAAATGAACATTTAGAAAATTCAGTTCATCTCTTTGTTTTTTCTCCCCTCAGAAAACAAGAAACTAACATCAGAATTGTGTTTTAACCATGAAGCACCCAAATCTAACACAATATGATAGATTAGCCCAATCACGCATTATAAAATTGATAAAAATGAGTTAAGAAGTTAGGGTTCGGATAAACACACAGCGATCTGGTACAGTGAAATAGAGAGCTGAGTCTCACGGAGAGAGTGACTCCTAGAGCATTCCAAAAAGGGCAGAGCCCACAAGGCTCACTGATTCACTGCTGCCATTGAAAGATGGCCCCTTTGGAATATTCTAGGTCTTCTGTATAAATTGAATTCACTTCAGGCTAGTGTGGCTGGACAAGCATAACGTAGATAGCATGGGGTTTGTAATTAGCAACATTATTTTGTCACTTTACTATGTGGGGGATGTTTTAAAAAAAGTCATGGAATGTCTCCATTCCTCAGTTTTCTCATCTAAAAAATGGGGTTAAGTACCTGCCAAGAACCTTGTTACCCAAGTGCCATACAAATGTGAAGGGTTGTCACTTAAATATTAATGAGGGCTATTAGAATGACCTTAATTCATCTCCTCTTTGCTGATTTCCTATTTCCGTGATTATCTCTCAATTTCCTTCAGGAATCACATCTTACACAACAGTATCCAGAGTTCTGTAAATGTTCTATCAGTGACCATAGTCATTTCTAATTGTAAGGGAGAACACCCTATCATATCATTGTCCTCCATTCTCTGAACTTCAACCATTGCATGGAAGGTGATAATTTTCAAATTTATACTTCTATCTCAAACCTCTCTCTGTAACAGCAGAGTAGTATTTTTAAATCTTTGACTGGACTCCTCATCTGAATTCCTACCAAAGTCTTTCCTTTAGCCCTTCTTTCCTCAAAATCGGATCGGTCCCCAAGTCCTATTGCCTTTGTACACAGTTCTTTCTTTCTTTCTTTCTTTCTTTCTTTCTTTCTTTCTTTCTTTCTTTCTTTCTTTCTTTCTTTTAAAAGATTTTATTTATTTATTTGACAGAGAGAGAGAGATCACAAGTAGGGAGAGAGGCAGGCAGAGAGAGAGGAGTAAGCAGGCTCCCTGCTGAGCAGAGAGCCCAACAAGGGCCTCGATCCCAGGACCCTGAGATCATGACCTGAGCCAAAGGCAGAGGCTTTAACCCTCTGAGCCACCCAGTTGCCCTACACAGCTCTTTCAAACCCTTACATGATTATGGCTTCTGTGGGATTTAGAGAGCTTTTCTGGACTCCCCATTTGGGCATCAGGACTTGGAGATACAGGGGCTCCCCTGCTGAGCCAGGCCGCAGCTCTGCCTGTCTCTCCTGCAGTTCCTCACTAACTATATATCCTCTAACACCATTGCTTTACCATGTTTCTCACCTGCGCTTCGTTGCCCTATGAGAATCCACATCATTTTAGATTTCCTAGGACATGGGGGGCTCAGAGGCCAAGATGCTGGAATTCTTCAATGCTTCTTGGAGACTCTGAGAGAGGATGGAAGGCATGTCCCAGGACTTGTCCACTTGGCCAGTTCCCCACTATTTGGTTTTCCTTAACATGCTGTGTTGTTCTTAAGCATAACTGGTCCCCTAGGAGAGCCATCCATCCTGGCTACTTGGCATTCCACAGCACTGATTTCAAGTTGCCACAAAATTGTCACACCCTCATCAAAGCTTTTCCTAGGCTTCTCAGATTAAATTAGTTAAGCCTTCCCTGTCATCATGGTACCTCACACATTCACATGGCAAAATCACTTAACCGAAGTTGTCATGATTTTTCAATTCCGTGTCTGTGCCCATTCTGGTTTGAGTTCCTTGAGAGCGTGGACTATGCCTCGTGCATCCCCACATACCCACCATCTAAGCCAGCATCCGTCGCAGCATGGAGAGTATTTTTTGGTGACCGACATAAGGAAGGTGTTATGAAAGCAGAATCTATGAAGCCTTGGACTGCCCAACCTCAATAATTAGGACTAATTGAGAAGAATGAACAAATGCCATGTCCCGGCTTCCAAAGTGCCTTGCAGGACGCCTCTCACAGGAGAGGTAGAAAGTAAATATTTTGGTAGATTTATTCAAATTGTGGCTAGGAAAACCCTGCGGTTAGAGGACTTACAGGGTAACTGGCAGAGCACTTCCATGTCACGTGATTCCCGCCCCAAATCATTTCAGAAAATTTTAAGAAATACCCTACGGTTTTGATACTTTTAAACTTCCCCAGTGGTCCTGCTCACCTAACAGCACATGTTTTTGCATTAAGGATTCGAATGCCTAGCTTCAAGAAAGGGAATTTCAACTTCACTTTATCTTAATTACAGCAAATACCATGGTGGTGACATTCAAACAGTGAGATTTACAAATATATCCACTTTCTCCTGAGGGCGAGAACGTCGGGGGGCCTTTCCCACTGCAGACAGCCACTTAGAGTGTTTCTGTCCTACTGTAGCTTTGCAGATCCTGGGATTAAGCAAGAAGGGTGTTGTTCTGCTGAGCTGGGGCAGTAGTGAGGTAAAGACACCCAAAAGGGTGCCCAAATAGAGCTTCTGAGCTAGTGCTCCTCAGTTTCTTTCTTGGAGATGAACAGTGGGGCACAGAAGCCAAAATCAATTCTGTAAGTAGGAAGGAAGAGCCCAATACCTGTGAGGTGCTTGGGTAGGCACTACAAGGGGTAAGAAATGAATAAACACCATGGAAAAAATAATTATTGATAATATGTTCAGAAATATTGTGTGACAAGGCAAGTAATGGAGATGTGGGTTAGAGTTTTCTAGGCCACTGAGAAAAGTTCTGACAATTCCATCTTAAAGTTTTTGAGGTAGAAAAGATTTTCTGTTATCTTATGTCTGAAATCAGTACCCTGATACATTGCTGGTAGCACATTTATAGATAAACGAGCACACTGTCAAATGTTCGTTTGTCGTTCAGATTTAAAATTATTACAATAAATCACATTACTTCCTTGAAATTGTTCATCTCAAAAAAACAATAAATAATGCTAAGTTTATAGACTATAAATCTATGCATCTGACAAAGAAAGTTTTCAAATTTTCAACTAATTTAATTATGGAAAGCTCAGAAGGAAACAAAACATTTAAAAATCAAAACTTCCAATTGTGTAACTAAGAAAACGTTTTGGACATTATCTATATTTAACAGCCGATGAATTGAACTCCCTGTCTGTACAAAAAGATGTTCAGAACAAATATCTACTCTTCATTTCCCCTCTCACCCCTCATCTGGGTAGATTTTATTTATGCATTAGATGACCTTTTTGGCCATTACAACCATCTTGCTTCAACAGTTAATTAACACAAGTACCATAATTTAATACAGTTAATGCTATTTGATGCCCTTTAATGTACCTTCCATTAGTGATATTATTGTAGTATTACCCTGTAAATTAAAATGAGATCAAGACTAAGAGAGCCACTCTTTAATTAAGGTACTGGCACACTGCACTCGTCTATTATTCACTAGAGAAAATCACCCTGATTTACTGAAGTAGGACATCCATAAGTCAGAATTAGTCCATGAAGATTATTAGGTTTATTGAACAATGTAAGTACTACGGAGTCGCTGAGATTGCCAACAGCCATGTTTCCTCTTTTCCCTCCATTATCTTAATAAATACACAATGAGAGGGAGTAAATGGAAGCCAAATAAGTATGTGGCCAAAAAGGCATAAAATTTTTATGATGGGATTATAGTTTTTGTCACCAGTAAATGGTGACTGGTATGAGATGTGTAGCATGCTAAAAGGAACATAAATGCTACCTTAGTCTAATAACAATCAAAACATCCTTCTTACACCAAATAGTAGCCAGTATAAAACACAAAGGGCATGTGCACACGTGCATGAGAAGTTGAGAGTTGGAATTCATTGTCAATTCAAAGATTCTCTACCTGTGTTTGTCTCATAGCTGAAAAATCTTGTATTGCCTGTCCACTCTTTTATGGGTATCTGCCCACTTTCCCCAAATAATTCATGCCAATTCCCACATATGGTGTGAGTGGTAGTAGAGTAAGAAGTCAAAAAGTATCCTTGGGGCGCCTCGGTGGCTCAGTCGTTAAACGTCTGCCTTTGGCTCAGGTCATGATGCCACAGTCCTGGGATCGAGCCCCCCATCGGGCTCCCTGCTCAGCGGGAAGCCTGCTTCTCCCTTTCTCACTCTTTCTGCTTGTGTTCCCTCTCTAGTTGTTCTCTCTCTGTCAAAAAAAAAATTATACTTATAATGATCAGATCTAGACACATAACAGCATGCTAAATGCTACAGTCATCTCAAGGATGGCAAAGAGAGGGTTGCGGAAGACAAAGGACTGTTATATTTTGGAAGGTGTCTACTGATGGTGTCTTTGAAAAGGAACCCTGAAAAATTTCTTTTGGACATCATCAATTAATACTCAATCTTTCTACAGGTGATTTGCTACCTAAGAAACAGACAACCTGACCACTAACCTACCGAAGTTTTCAAGGGTAAAATGTACACATCAGCTTCTGTGCTGAAAGGCTCGTGTGCCAGGGGCAGCTCAACCACTCTCTTTACTGTGTCCATTTCCCTTATATAACTTAAAATCTGGAGATATGCCTGAGCCGTCAGGCCTTGCTTCCTTAGTCTCTCCCCTAAGATAAAAATACCCCGGCCATCTGGTGCCTAGCACAGTCCATGCCAGCATCAGTTTTGCCCTGAGGAATCTGGACAGAGCTTAGGGGTAACAGAGAGGCACCTTATGGAAGGAGCTCACCTCTCCTGGACCTTTCCCTCTTGCCCAGCTGCTTCTTCACTAGCTTACAGTTGACTGGAGAACAGGGAAAGACAGCAGAGGTGAGTCCCAGAGAAGGGAGGACAGCTCCTGCAAACTCCCCAGAACCACTGAGATGCAGTTGGAGCATACTAGTAGGACCACAGATAAAAGAAAAGAGGTAAATCTGGTGGGAGTCTACTTTTCTAACATGCCACTTTTAAGGGAGAGTGTTTCTGACTCCCATGGAGAATGCATAGAAATGCCAGTCCCTTTAAAACGTATTTACCTCCTCTTTTTTAAATAATCAGAGGAAACAAAAATGAATGTGCAGTAACCCAAATAAGCTCCAACAATATTTACTTCCCAACCAAAAGCTTCATACAATTGCCTTCTTTACCAGTGGAGGATCATACAGTGTTCGCAGAAGTTGGACTCTGAGGATTTGGCTTGGATTAAAATCGTCTCAAACTGCAGGAAAACTGAATTAGATGATTTTATCTAACAGTGAGTATCACACTAGGGTTCAAATACAAACCTCAGCTTATGAATTTTGACACTTATTCTTGTAGATGAAGTGAATACTTGTTACTTTGCTGCAGACTGCTACGGTTAATAATATCAACATCAATTATTTTTGTATATTGTAGTCCCCAAGAAGAAGAACTAGAAACTGATGATCACTTGCAAAAAGGCTTAGGAGTACAATGGCTACATTTTACGATAAATAGCCAATTCATATTTCAGGCCACAGTTCTGGATTGTCCTTTCGTGTTGCCCTTCTAATACGTGAACTTTCCTCTACACCCTGGAACCTGCAAGGGCAGTGTGGCACCGGTGCCTACTCTCTCAGAAATATTTTGCTTTCATGATATCTTCATTGTATGTTACCCAGACTTTAGATAGCAGTTTTTAAAGAGGCTCTATTGCTAAAGACTCCTGACTCTTCCAGGAGGAACATGAAACTGGAACAAAGTTGGGAGGAGGTGGCCACCAGTTCCTGCTACTTCCCATAGTTCAGAATCGGAAACCTCTACACTGAGGTCATGCCCGCCACTCCATTGTGTGTGCCCATTATGACCTTTACCTTGACATTGGCAACCTCTCCTTCCTTCTAGTGTACAGATACAACAACACTATTTTCAAAAGGTAGGTTGAGTCAACTCTTGGAAAGACCAGGGAGTCTGAACACTTCTCCAGTTTCTGAGGACTGGGCTGACTTACGGGATGCTAGACACAAGTTAAAGTAGTGGAGCCTGGTGTATTTGTTTAAATTTCAGAATTGCTTAATAAAACCTACATGATTTATGAGTCATTTATTTTCTTAACCTCGTATATTCTGATTTGAAGCTCTTTCACATTGTTAGAATGATTGTTGCTTCGCTTTCTCTTTTTTCCATTTTGCTGTATACTTCACTCATCTTTAGTTTTCCCGATTAATTACCTCAGGCTTCAACTCCTATCAGTTGGTTATTTGGATACCAACCATACCACCGTTAAGAAATCTGGTTGAACAGCTCTACCTTGGTGGGCCTGGTTCTTTTTACTTGAGTTTTTCATTAAAGCAGCCTCAAAATTCTTGCAAACTTGCTCAAGTGTATCTCTGATGTATTATCAAAACCAAAGATAAGCCTGATGGTGATTGCTAACGGGTTTAAACTCTGGTCCATCTGTAACTGGCCCCCCCAAAATGAAGGGAGCCTGCCTCAGGTCCTTATTTAAGTGGCAGCATATCTTTTGAAGGCAATAACCACCCAAATCCTGAAAAGCAGAGCTCACTCCTTTTTAACAAATGCATTATACTTCCTGAATGCTTTTGGTTTGGATTTAATAAATGTAAACGGCTATAACTCAGAGTTCAGAAACCTTTTTTGTGTGTAATACAATGAAATGTAAATGGAGAGATGGACCATGTTGAAACCCTGCCCGGCATTTGAAAACAATGAAAAGATGTATTTCTTGTTTTTCGGTATCTTTTACAGAGCAGCTGGCTTTGTTCCCCCTGGCTGCATTGCCTTAAAAATTTAAACCACCCCCTGATCTAGGGAGTTCCTTGGATTCAAATAAGATGCTACTATTTTTTTCCCCCTTCTGTTTAAATTCTAAGAAATCCTGCCAGGTTCAGGTTCAGTGACAGTGAGCCTGGGATCACAACTTACTGCTGAGTAAGAAGGGTCTCAGATTTCTCTAAACCTAGCTCTCTAGACTGGTGTTCTTCAGGAAATGTTGTAGGAGAAAGTGGCACATGTCACTGTGGGGCCAACACACTGGCATTTTCTTTGAACAACCATTCTCATTCAAGTGAGACAGATGTTTTCTTACCTTCCATGCACCTTTATGTCTGAGATCGCATAAAAGTAGCGTGCCAGGTGTAGCTCATCTACAAATATTTCCCCAACCGCTGGTCTCAAAAGCCTTATCCTCAGGTCTGTGACCGTAAAGAAATCTCTGAGTTTCTTGGTTGTATCCAGCTGTCCGTAGAGAGAAGCCATATTGCGTAGCCATGGTCCAGCAAAAAATGCAAACCTATCTTTGATTTCAAAGTGGATTATTTTGCTATTTGTCATATATCCCGTAGAGTACTCTTCGGTGCATATGATTTCTAAGACCGTACGCTGTGATAAATCCTTCACGGATTTGGGATCCATGTGGAAAGCATCTAAGCAGTCTGTGGCATAATACTGGTAGGGTTGCCATGTCCGTCCATAATCGAGAGATTTCTCCAGGATCATTTGGTCTGGACGCCCCGATTCAAAGGTAATAACTATGTTGTCTGTGAGCTCAATGGTTTTGCTCCAAGACAGAGTGATGTTAACCTGGAGAGGCTTGGGGTATTCCTTCCAAGTAGCAGACTGCCAAAATGTGGAGGGATGTCTTCCTTCAAAATCAAACATCAGCTCAGGGGGGTGCGCCAGTTCGGGGGTACTTGCATCACACTCATTATTGCACATGTAGGGGTTGCCCTAGGGAAGAAGAACAGAAGAGGGTGCATCAAAACACGGGTTTGACACAAGTCTGGCCATATTGCTGTTGCTGAGTAAAAGGCTAGGAAGGAAAGAAAGGGTGTGTGTGTGTGGGGGGGGAACCCTGTTTGCAATAATCATTTTTATTTGCCCTCACTGGATTCTCCTCTTTAATAACTTTGAAAAAAAAATGAGGCAATATGGTAATTTTTCTTGTCTGGTTTCCTTCCATGGGCTTTAAGAAATGAAAACAGTTTATTTATCCCATATGTGTTAGACCCATAATGTGGTCCCAGAAGCACAAAGGCACTGTGCAAGTGTCTAACAGCTTCAATACCTCTGCGTCCTCTTAGAAAGATGCTTTAGAAAAGCAAGGAAATCCCTCCATGTCTCAAGGACGTTCCTCAAGAGCACAGTTCTTTAAAAAGTCATTTTTCAAGCAAACCTTTAGAATTAGCAATGAACCATAGATACCTGTGCCCCTGTTTGGGAAACAATACCCCCACACAACATTCAGCTTCTTCTTGCTCTGCCTCAAATCCATCATACTTAACTAGGTCCCTGCTTCATAAAGCCTGTTCTTAAAGCATTTACTTGGTTCACCACAAATCATTAAAATGTGGTTATACTACAGGCTCTGGGGCTTGGTCCAAACATCTGCCATCCTATTAGCTAGAGGCAAGGGGATTGCATAGGAAAGACTTGGGGCAGGGGCATGCTCCAAGTTATGAGGACAGGAAAATCCAGTACTTAATTAGAAAGATGAGCCACCGCTACTTGAAGTGTGTACTCTGTGCCGGCCCAGAGTCAGCTGTCCGGGGATGTTAGCCATTACTATGATTTCCCCCTGACAAAGGCTGTCTCCTAAACCATCCACTCAAACAAGAAGCTGGAAATAAATCTTGAATCACAACAAGTTATAACACCACTTATGCTACACTTAATGGCTGCTTTCAGTTTTCATCAGATGATTCCATGGCAAACAGCTGGCTCCCTGATTCTTGTTTATTTTGTGTTTAAGAAAATAAATGATATCATTTGGAGTCAACTATTCAGGCATTTCTTCTAATTCTGTATTGGGTAATTATAAGCATGGATGGGTGAAAGAAGAGACCTTCTGACATTGTCCTTAGGCTTTCTCTTGTAATTACAATTAGATTTTTTCCCCCTTTTTTTCTCATGAACTGAGAGCTTTTCATCATACCTGCAGGATACATGAGCTGGGTCACAAATAATGAATTTATACTTTAGACCTCGACGCTCAGTTACCAGCTGACTCCCGTGAAATGTAAGATGAACACTGGAGAATTGCTTTGGCCTCCCTAGAGGCAATTTCTCCTACCTAGTCAGCTAATACTTTCACTCTCTTCTTCCCATTAGTGCAACTGAACCCTAAAGCTGGCAACAGGTTTGGGGGACTCAAGTATAATTGAGATGAGTAGGAGAAAGGAGAGAAGGTACATTATTTGAGGAACAGAACTGTTTTAAAAATACATTCAAGGCATCAGTGATAATGGAAATGTTTCTGTACTTCTCTCTCGAATTTCAATTCCCTATTCCTGATCCCAGCGTCTGTGGCACTATTTATAGTATCCCCTTCAGAACGAGCCAACGGGGGAAAATAAGTTTCTGTTCCAGGTGGAATATATCACCAAATTTATTATTATTTAAGCTCTCTTAAGCATACCAGAGAGCCAAATGCAAAGCTCTGAAAACTGGCAAAGTCTTTTTATGGAGGGCTATAAATATTGTGGAATCTGTCAAGATTTATAAATTCTAAATATATTTAAATGCACATTTTACTGGAAGGGGTCAGATTTACACAGAACACATATTCAGTTGAAATTTGCTGCAAAAATATGGTCACTTCAAAATCGACCAGCACGTAGCCATCTGCACAATCATTAACTTGAATCCTATCACCTTCCTCCTGACAAAAGCATCTTCATCTGAGGTCAAGAGTAACAAAACACAGGAAATCAACTCTGCAGGATACACCAGACTGAGTTATCAGACATGTGTATTAAGTCATGTTGAAAGCTTAAATGTCTTAGACTTCACCATCGATGTGCAGGTCTTTTCAGAGGGGGAGAGGGTGCTGAGACAGAGAAGGAGACACAGCGGGTTGATTCTGGGTATGGGTGGATCCTAGCAAACCCACATATGGTTATATGTCTTGGGAAATATACTTGAGGATATCTATCTAAAAAGCATTTGTTGCTACTTCCAGTAAAAGGTGTCGACAATAACCATCATTATTTAACACCTATGGGTGAGACAATTTATATATATTATCCTGGGTAATCCTTTCATCTCTTACCTTATGGAAGAGAAAACTGAGGCATAGAGAAGTGTTCTGTAACTTGCTCAAGGTCATATAACAAAGTGAGTAAGAGGCGGAGCCAAGACCCATTTCTCCTGCCCCAGTCCTGACCTTGTCAGTTCTCAAGTCAATGGTGTTACCTGTGATGCAACCCAGTCTTAGAAACAGGACTGGTAGTAGAAAGGAAGAGTCTAAGAGCTTTAGAGTGCAGATGAGCATCATCATACATCTTAATGTCCTGAAGTTATGAATCTTCCTTAGCTTCATGGAATACCTAGTTTCAGAACCTTTATTTGACCATGGAGCCCCTTTTTGCCTTAGTAACCCTCTTCCTATGCCCTAGAAGTGGTGTTCTGGAGAATGTCCTTTGGGATTCTCTGCTTTGTGTTATGCTATAACTGTAAACGTGTGAATGCCAGATAGCACAGCACAACTCAAAAGTTTTAGTCCTTAAATGAAGACATGGCCACACAAAGCACTCCTTCTCTGCTTTTGTTCCCCAAGGACACCCTTGCACTGGGGCTCAGCAAGACAGCCAGCTCAGGATAAATGCTTCCATTTACATCCAATTGTGAGCCATCAAAATGCATGCCAGGACAAGGAGACAATTGCATTGCTTTGCACTGATCTGGTGCTTTAGGCACCTGAAAAATGAGAAAAAAGTTTCATGCATGCAATAATTATTTATTGATTGCCCACTACACTACTATATTTAAGGTACTTGGCTTTCAAGATGCAGTTCTAAACAAATACCAGTCCTGGCTTTCAGCGGAGCTTCCCTTTTAGTTGGGGGAGATGCAGCAAAGAAACAAATACATCATGTTCCATAATGCTACTGGGTGGGTACTGCTCTGGAGAAAAATAAAACCAGTTAAAGGCGAGAATGGTGTTGGAGGAGGGATACTGACTGTAATTTTATATTGGGAGGTCACAGAAAGTCTCTCCTGGATAATGTGACAGTTGAGCAGATTAAGGACAAATCCCAATTTACACTGGAGATGATCAGAGTTTGATCAGAATGACAGTTTTGTCCTTCATCTGACTCTACTCTTAGTGATAATTTCAGCAGCATAGCAATTTTTTGAAATGGATGAGTAAACAAATCGTTTCTAATGACAATCTACACCAAATGGCTGGAGATCCAAAAAAAAAAAAAAAAAAATCAATCGAACCATTTTTATTTCATAACCCTCATGCTCTTTTAGGAGATTCATGATTTGATGACCATTAACATAACTTACTGAGGGACGATGATACTGAGAGAAAATTAGTAGAGAGAAAAAAAAAGATTGCATTTTGGTCCCCTAAGAAAAAAGCCTGCATTTGTGGTAAGAGATTAAGGAAAAAAGAAAAACCTGAAGAAGCTGAAAACCTTACTCTTCTAGAAAGAGAAAGGTGGAGGAGAGATTATATGCTAAAATACTTCATGTAAATATTTCACATGAGTGTGATCTGTAATACTGTTGTTACAGAGAATTATCAATATGAAAACAATTGCTGTTAAAAGGATTAGATTAATTAAATTTTCAACTACGGCAACCCCACCCTAATCCTCCCTAATACCATTAACAATGAAATTTATATAAGAAAAATAACTTTCCCCTACCTGTGAAAGCAAAGAACCCTTCTTGCTGCTAAATCTAACAGATTCAGGCATTAGCAAGTGTAAGTAATTATTTTGTGGCCAGCAGGCAGCTTTAAATAGATCTTAATTTAAGTCCTACAAGCAACAGATCCTTAACTCATTTTCTATGGACAAAGCGAAAAATATTTATGACTGCACTGATAATATTTACACCATTAAGAGATGCCTAAATTTTTATTTAGATGCCTAAATAATTAAACAGATATTACCACTAAATGTTTTTATAACAATTAGAAGATGAAGATTGTGATGCTTAATTTCATTAAAAAAATGTTAATATTTTACCTCTGGGAGAATTGAAGTTAGTTTTTAATTAGCACTTTGTAACCAAAGTGGAATGTTATTCTTCCTTAATGTGCTTTCAGAACTTAAAAGGATAAATAAACTTTGAGACATGTTTTTATTGTGTCTATTGATAGAATTACCTTCCTTCTGGCAAGAGATACTTTGACATGCATATATCCTTTCAACCGAGATCTGCTAGACCTTCAGAGTTCAAAAAGAAAATCCTACATAAGCAGTATTAACATAATACATGTGGTTCCTACCATTTTGAACGTCCCCTTCCAAGATTTACCTTATTGGCAGACTACTGGGAATGATAGTTGGAAATGTCAGGAATTCGTCTAAGAGGTTCGCCACTGAACTGTATGTTACACGCCAAGCAGCATACAAGGGGTGGTGAGAAGCATTTGTGTTAACACTTAGACCGATTGTGAAAACCAGTGAGACAGAGCTGCCTCACACCTATTTGCATCCGGCACGTCCTTGCTTGTTTGATTGCTAAGTGATGTTTAAAAAAAAAAAAAAAAAAAAAGAAGACACATAGGTAAAGGGAGCAGAAATAGTATTCTGGGATAGCTCTCCCAACCTGTTTCCACTGTGAGTTTGAAACAGGTTATCACTGTCTTTGTCAGTGGGAGGCTCTGAAAGGGTGAAGAAACGGGTAGCACAGTCTCCCGCTTGACCCTCAGAGAGATGAGCCGTGAGCATGTGCTTTGACTGCTTGGGCAAGGTTATCATGTTGAGGATTGAGGAGATGACTTCCTTTTCTTCTCTTTCATTGATCTAATCTTTGGTGGTTAGGAACCCATGCTCCCAGTCCCTTTTTGGAACTTCTTGGTCACTGCTCTCCCCAAATCCTGGATTCTTGCCTGGCTAAAAGACAGGAAGGCCCCTCCTTCTGTGACTCTTGTGAAGACACTCAGACTATTCTGAGTTCAACAGCTGATGCTCATCACCGAGGCCGAGGTGCCCTTTCCAGGTCTTACAGCTTTGTCATTGGCGAAAATAAGAACAGAGAGAAATCAGAACCAGAGGTATGTATGATTCAAGATCGTGGATACCTTCTCCAGAAATCTGAAAGGTAAGTGCCACATCTCCAGTACTGAGAGGCCTTGATGTCCTACAGCTATGGGGACTCTTCGTGCCCTTAGGTAAGTCCACAAGGCAGCATGTTACCAGGTGCTCATCATCGCTTTGTACATAAAAGGCAATGATCTCTGCCAATCGCAGCACAATCTCACGTATAGCCTGCCCCGTTAACTGGCATGTTGGGTCCCCGACAAATGGTAACAATATAGTCTTCAATATTATGGGACTGTCCCAACTTTAGATATTCTGAAAGTGCTGTGACAAATGTACCTATCTATATATTTGCCAGAGAATGAAGGCCAAATTTTACTTTGGGAAATATGGCCATTCTAAGCATAATAGAGAATAAAGAGTTTTGTTTTTGTAACTCCTGAGTTAAAAATCAACGGTTCTGTTTTCTAAGGGAACCTCTTGCTCATCACAAAGATTTCTTTCTGGCATAGACACAGGCTTAAGGCCTGATTGAAGCTGTTGCTTATTTCAATCTGCTCCCCGAGGATACTAAGACCATGTGGATTTTTTTTACTCAGGAATAAAGATGGGAGGGCTTAACCTTTCTGCAACAAGAATACTAGAGGCCGTATCACAGATTATGGGCCATAATAGACACCTGACTAAATCCCCACAGAGGATTAGGGTCAGGATTCTCAAACTGGTGAAGGCTACACAGATCAAGATGGCCAAGTTTCTAAGAAGGAACCAAATACATTCTCAAGCCACAGAAGCCATAAAAAAATGGATTCTTATATAGCAGTCCAAATCATTATTTTGCATGGACTGAAGATGAAATAGGTATTAATGAGATCAAGTTAGTGTGAGAGTGAAAGTCTGCAGAAAAACACTGTAGTGAGGTGACATGTTTATAATTGGTAAAGAAATTGCTTTTTAAAATTTACTGTCTTAAAAAATATTACTTAAGGATCTTTGGTACAGTGTCTTGCCTTTATCGATAATCTTGAAACAGATACTTAGATGTTAATAACACAAAGCTGAAGTGGATGGTTGGCATTTTAAGTTACGGTAACTTAAGGGGAGTTAAAATATCATGAAGGTGGGAATGTTCTGAGTCTGACATTATCATGTACTGTGAGAGTTGGTTTGAACCTTTTGGATCCTGAAAGTTCTGACTTGATTCTCAAAAACCAGTTCCTTGCTCTCTCGAATGAGAAAACAAGTCCAAGACCCACTTGAAGTCCATTTTCTGAAAGCCTCCAGCTTTCCTATAAGAGAGTTTAGGAAGACCAAAACATCTTCTGCTGAAGTGATCACTTACCCGTGAGAGGCACGAAGAGAACTACCTAATGTGGCACTTTTCAAAAACAACTGGTTTCTGGTGAGTCCATTCTGATTTCTCATACTCCTTATTTCTTTCAAACTCCTCTCTTCCAAATTCATTATCTGTTTAGTGGGTGCCTACCATGTTAAAAATGTGAAGAACACAGAAATTATACAAGAAAACGACTGCAGTTTACTAATGGAGACTAGGTCTAAATAAGTGACAATCACATGTTCCTCCAATTGGTAACTCATGCTCCTAGAGAGATTACTGGGTGTTCTTAAGGGTGAATAGAGTCACCAACAACACAGTGTGACTTCCTGGAGTATCTGTTTCACCCCTCGCTACAAAATTAATCATATGTTAAAAACAGACATTTTATGGAATAAAATGAGAAAAGCATTTCCAAGCATTTTTAGGAAAACATGCAAAAACATTTCATGCTTGGGGCAAATTTGAGGTATGTGTCAAAACCACTGAACAAGAAAAGGAGTGGGGATCTGGGGGATGGCTCAGCTCAGTGGCAATTTATTCCATTCCACTATCTTTCCTGCATATGATACTTCATCCAAACCACGTTGGAGAGATTGCAGCAAAATTAGCTTTACCAACACTGAGAATCATGATTTAAACCATCCCAGCATCAAATTCCAGCCTGAAAATAGTTGCTGCATTCCACCCGTCTGGTAATCTGGGTGGTGTGCTCCAGACACTAAAATCTCCATATAAAAAGAAAATTTGCCATCCACCAAGTTGTAACATATAGTATGTACTGTGGTAGTTATATAAACGGTAAGGTGCATAAGAAATGCCTGCTGAGTCCAGCCTCCACCCATCAGGGTTGCCACTTTAATAGACTGGGCTGCATCCAGGAGCCCAATTTGACAATTACCCTGTATGAATCTGATGCAGAGAACCTCTGGACCACATTTGCTGAACACAGGTGTAATAGTTCTAAGAACCATGGCTCTGGGTTAGGTCTGCTTAGGTTTGAATTCCAGCTCTACCACTTAGCTATTATGTAATTTTGGACAAGTGAATTGACTTTTTAGAGTCTTGATTTCTTCTTCTTTTGATTCAATATAATAATACGCACCTCATAATATTAACTTGAGAAAAAATTACATAACGAGTGTTAAGTGTTTAGCATCTCTTTGGCATGCAGTTGGTGCTCAGTAATTAGCAGTTAGCATTAGATATGCTCCTCCCTCTGTATTTGTTGATTCTGAGAATGACATCGAATTCTTCTGTGTCCTAAGCAGGAAACATGGGAATAACTTTTTTCTTTCTTTCTCCTCAGTTGGTTTACTGGCCAAGTAAGTTCTCTAGATGCAACCCATCACCAAAGCTGTTCACACTGCCAATGTTTTTTTAGTTTATTAATATTTTAAATATTTAAAAAACATTTTTCTCCTGAATTACTGTAACAGCTTCTTAAATGAACCCTCTCCATATTATACTATCCCCTTGCAATCTATTCTTTTTATAGCTTCTGCAGTGGTCTTTCTAAAATCCAAATCTAACTGTATCATGCTCCCTTCTTAAGGCTTTTTAATGGATTTCACATTACCTTCAGGAATACAATTCAAATTCCTTAACCTAGCTTGTAAGTTCCTTCAAGATCTGGCCTCTGTACTTTTTTCTTTTTCACTCACTCATATTCATACCTTATGAGTCAATCACACCAAACCATGAGTATTTATATGTATCCTATAGTGAACCATTTGTATTATCATGCAATTCACCATATTAAATTCTAATTGCTTAGTTTTCCCCCAACCAGAGTTCTGTGAGAACTACCACACAATAAGTGTGCAACAAAAATTTATGAATATAAGAAAAATAAGAAAGCAGGAAAACAGGAGAAAATAGGATAAATTACGTAAGTTTGATAGTATAGAATAAGATGGGGGGGATGTGCACATAAACTGGTGATTGGGGAATCAAACAGATCACCAAGCTTAAAGAACTATCTGACAGCCTAAGTTGTAGATGAATTGATATGACGCCCTATACTGGGTAAAACAAAGTAAAACCAAACAAAACCCAAGAAGTCCAACTCCCAGCACAGAGTGCCTGTGTGTGTGATTGACAGAGTGATTGGGGACTTCTGGTGAGGTTGGAGGACATAGACAAATGGCGTGACTGCAATTATGTCCCAGTCATTTACGGTGCTCATTTCACCCCATTTTTCTCCATCAGTCACAGCTGATGGCTTTAGGCTGAAGACCTCTTTTCCTCATCCCACCTTACCTCACTTCTCCTACCCACAGCATCCTTCTGAGTTTACAGTTGTAGCTAAAGATCTTGGGCAATTATGGAGCATAAAATACAAATGGAGGGAAGAAGCCCTGAATGGGGAGTTATACTTTTTACAATCCCCAGGCCTAGAAGTGCCTTGTGGTACAAACCCTTGGAAAAATGTAAGATGTAGTAAGTGGAAATGGGTGAAGAACAAGTCTGGTGGGAAAGACGGAAGTGGTGTCCGTTTATGGTGCTGCTGCTTCAATGGCTTTCCTACTCACAGAAGTCCTGAGAATCCTACTGGCTCCAGAGGCTGATTCATGAGGAAGCTAATGAAGCTTACACCTCAGAGCCACTCCATTACATATGGTGCTTCTTAGGCTGCTACTTAATTTTGTGTTTGAAGTTTTGCCATTTCTCTTTTTAAAAGAGGGCCCCTAGAACTGTATAGGTTCCAGACTCATTGGTCTGGGCTATGGTCTGGGCCATAAGTGGTGTATTTGGGGGCTCATTGTACTAAAACAACTCTTTTTATTCCTTCTTATTTCTTATTTTCAATTGATTTTCTTCCCTTTTCTCCCCTAAGATGTTCTTTTCTCAGCATTTCCAACCTTGGAATAAATTTTCTCTAAATTTTCTTATCCAAGTTCACACCTGAGGGGTAGTGTGTGTGTGTGTGTGTGTGTGTGTGTGTGTGAAGTAAAAAAACCAGGAAGACATGATAAAGGGTTAGAGCAGGCAGAATCTTGGTTTTCACAGATGTCTCAGTTTTGCATTGGTGAGGAAGACATTCTGTTTTTTTTTTTTTAAGATTTTATTTATTTATTTGACAGAGAAAAACACAGCCAGAGAGGGAACACAAGCAGGGGGAGTGAGAGAGGGAGAAGCAGGCTTCCTGCCAAGCAGGAGCCCAATGTGGGACTCGATCCCAGGACTCCAGGATCATGACCTGAGCCGAAGGCAGTCGCTTAACCAACTGAGCCACCCAGGTGCCCCTGACATTGTTTTTGGAATGGAGAAGGGATCAATGATCATTGAACACCTTTCATGTTTAAGAATTGTCAGACAGGATTTATCTTTGTCCTCTCATTTAATCCTCATCATTACCTATAAGGCAGATGTTATTCTAATTTTACAGCTGAGGAAACTGAGGTCCAGAAATGTCATGGAATCTATTAAAGATAAATCATGTAAGTCTGACTGTAAAGATGAAGACAAAACTAATGTTTGGGAGGCTGCAAGGTGGTAGGAGAGAAATTTAAATATACAAGGTGAAGTTGATTTTAGAGAGCACTAAAATCTGGGTATAAGATTTTGTGTTTGATTAACTGGAGAAGAAAAATTCATTGGTGGTCTTTAGAGCAAGTGACCCACACACAGTTAGCTTTCTTCATTAGTTATCTAGATTCCTTTCTAGAGAAAACAAAAGTTACAAGTTGAGTGTAATATTAAGAGTTATCTCAATTGAGTCAGGAAGCAGAGTCAAAAAACAAGAGTTAGGATTCTCAAAGTGGGTGAGCAAATAATTCCAGACACACCTTACTTACCTTTGTATCCAGCATAATTCCTGGCATGCAGTAAATAGTTAATATAAGAGGAGCATACAAATGAATGTAAAACAAGTTGTTTCTGTAACTAGCTTTTCTGTTTAACAAAATAAGAAAATTCTCAAAATTGAAGAAGCAATTATGTATTTTCTAATTCAACTATCTGTTGCATGACTCACTTCTGGGACATCAGGTAAAGAGCAAGCATGATCTTTCCTTTTTCTTTTCATTTAGAGAGGTACTGCCCAAATCTTAAACACTAGTTCATATTTCACTTACAGGTCAAGAGATTCATTGTGGAGCCGGAAAGGGTTTAGAACTGACTTATGGTCTGGTGACTCTATTTCCACTGAAGTCTAGGATTAGGGACTGAGACATTTTCAGAAAGAGTGGGATATCACAATGACTGCAATGCAGGATATAATGAAAGGGGAATAGATTGAAGGAAAGGAAGGAAGCTAGGAGAAAGCTTTAGTAATGTCGGTGTGAAAACAAGGAGCTGGATTAAAGTGAACAGAAAGGTAATGGAAGAGTCAGTAGGAATTAGATTGATTGGAGGTGGAGAACAAAGGAAAAGAAAGAATCAGTGGTAACACCACATTTAATGCCTGCACACAGTAAAAATGGTGGTGATAACGTTTTTGACTGAAACTTGTATAAGACTGGGACTCTTCTATTGCCTCATCCCAGCAAAGTTCCATTTTCAAAATATTAGTGTGACATCCAGTGTTACTGAAAATCAAGAAAATGTCACAGAGATGCTATTCACAGTGTACAAAATATTTTAAAGTCCTCCACCCTCATTTTTCTCTAAATATCCCACATGCATACTTCCTGACCTTCAGATCTTTCCTACCTAACTTCAAGCTTCCATTAACTTGGCCCTAAACTTGGTCTGCACAGGTTTCCTCAATCTCTCTTGGTTTCTCCTCCTTCCCTTCTTTAACTGCTTTTAGTTGCTGCCACTTCATTACAAATCCAGCTAGGCTCCTAGGTATTGCTCCTGGAGGGCAAAATAGAACACTCAGGAACCAGTGCAAGAAGCTGTGAATATTATTGCAGGGCTAAGTGGACCCAACTGTATTTCGACAAGATGCAAGAGGTGGGAATTGCAACCTGAGGAATGAGCAAGGTATGATATCCTCCCTAAAGTACTCTACAAAAGAGTAGAAAGCAAAGTATAAGTTCCAAGTGGAAGGAAACTGAGAGGAAGAGTGAACAAGGCTAAGAGTTAGAAAATAGAAAGAAACCAGTAAAAATAGGAGCAATAACTTAAAGATAAGCCTTGTTAGTTGCAAACTAATAATGCATGAGGATATTAGTGGACAAAGAATCGTCATTTTCAAGCCTGGACAATTGGAACAAATAGTTACTCTTGTCAAGGAGTATCAGCCTCTCTTGTAGTGAAGATGAGCGTGTGTAATAAGAATAATAAGGGTGGGGCGCCTGGGTGGCTCAGTCGATTAAGCAGCTGACTATGGCTCAGGGTCTGATATCAGGGTCCTGGGATCCAGATCCTCTGAGCTCACTGGGGAGTCTGCTTCTCCCTCTGCTCCTCTTCCCACTCATGCACTCTCCCTCTCAAATAAATAAATGGAATCTTAAAAAAAGAAAAGAATAATAAGGGTATATTTTTATAGCATTTTTGTGCGGACTAAATGAGCTAATATGTAAAAAAAGCCTAAAAATGGTACGTGGCCCATGGTAAGACCACAGTACATGTCAGCAATTACCACTATCATCATCCTTGCCATCACTCTTACTGCTCTTCTCTTCCATGACCCTTCCCACTTATCATCCCATAAAAGTCTCATTTTCAGGGTCCATTGTGCCACCAGATAATTCAGCACTCAATTCTTCAAAGTGGGATGGTAAAATGGAAGTGTGAAAGTTATTCCCTGTGTAACTGTACAAGGTCTCAAGGTGCCCTTGTGACAAATATAAAAACATCCCCAGGTGGCTTTTATTGAACACTCTACCTACCTCTCATGATCAAAGCTGTTGTAGTAGCCATGGTCAGTGTAGACCAAACCCTGAATCCTCCCATTCCGACAGCAGCTCAGAACTTAGTGTAATTAAAACCCTGATGGGAAAAGGACAGGCCTGAGACTGAATCCACGCTCTTGAATTTGTAAGTCGAATCAACTTGGGGAAATTATCTAACTTTTCTGAGCCTGTTTGCTCAAGTATACATTAGAGACTACATCTTACTTCCAGGTAAAGATTAAAGTATCCAACACATTAAATACACACACACACACACACACAACCTAGAAACTGAAATAAAGCTGGCAGTAGAGACTCATTTTCTTCCACTTCTATCCACTCTCTTCTTTTTAACGGTTCACATCTGCATTTTCTAATATGATAGCCATGAACCCCATGTTCTTAGTAAGCTTTGAAATGTAGCCAGTAGGTAGTCCAAAGTGGGACGTGATGTAAGCATACATTACACACTGGATTCCAAAGACAGTACAAAAAGAAAAGAATGTAAAATACTTTATTAATAACTTCATACTGATACATGTTAAAATGACAATTATTTTGGATATATTAGGTTAGATAAAGCGTATTATTAAGATCAGTTTTACCTTTTCTTTTTACCTTTGTTAAGGTCAAAATTAGCTCTATGGATACATTATATTTCTATCAGAAAATACTGGTTTGAATAACCAACCAGATGTGACAATGGAAACAAACCTTTTGCAAGTGAGTGCTCATATAGGTCCTTTTTTACTTCTCATTGCCTAGTTTGAAATGACTTTGTCATTGATACCAATAGGCACTGAGGCTTCTTTTGGGCAGGCATCCAGGAAGGAGAATAAGCACCTCTCCAAAATAATATTGATAATGATGATGATAATAATAATAATAAAACATGAGTATGAAAAGGAATGGAAAGCACAGGCTGACCAGCTGGTGAAAACAAAGACTCAAATGAGAAACAGAGTAATGAGGAGACTTTGAAAAATTGTCTGAGCTTTGTGTTTTTCATGTTTGGGAAGACCAAAGAGAGAACAGCCACAAGGATGAAACAGATCTATAAAAATTACACGAAAAAGAATATGATGCTAAAAATCAAACTGCAACAACAATGCCTTTGTGTGCCTTCATAAATATAATCAGAAATTCTTCAACTCCAATATCCATAAGTTATTCCATAATTTAGGCATATAAGATGGAATTACTCTTTCCTCCAGAAATTCTGGACCCACCACATAAGCTATTGATCAACTCCACTAGAAGGAAGAGTCCATGGATTCGTCCATATATGTGAAAATACCATTTAGTTACAGCTGTTTTTATTGGCAGTTTACAACCCATATTTGAGTAAATAAATATGTCAGGGTTCTCTAGATATTTGAATGTGTGTACAAGGAGAGAAATAAAAATTTAATCTGACCTCCAAGAAAATGAAAAGGCAATTCAATATCCTAGAGAATACACACACACACACAATCTTTAAAATGCCAGAAAGAAAAAAAAAGAAGTGTGATCAATAGTGCCAGATACTCAAGAGAAGATAAGGAGCAAGAAAAATCTTTTGATCAGCCTTGAAAACTCTTGTCAGTGACCTTGGAAATACTCCTGATGACAGAGTGTTGAGGCAGAGCTATTTTACTAGAGAGTGTGGAATGCTAAAAACAAAGAGGGCAAGGGGTTCAAAACATTCACTGGAGAAATCTGAAAATGAAAGCAAGCAAAATGAGATAGCTTAAATGCAGAAGAGAATTAAGTAATGCACTTTTAAGAATGATCAGTGTTTGTTGACAGAGTGCAAATAAGTGTAGTGGAAAGAAAAAGAAAAGTTAAGCATGAAAGTAAGTTGCTAGTATCTACATTGTCATTTTGGAAACAAAAGATGTATTCTCTATGCAAAAAAATCTTATTTATTGGCTAAATCTTTTCAGTTAGTCGCCAAGATGCTCTAAAACTAAAATTATTGGATGAATGTCTCCTTCTTTCCTCACCTTCTAATTTCATTAATCTGCTGTGGTTAACTCTCATTAACAGGAACCAATATAAGGATTGATTTTAAGCAATTTCAGATCTTCCTCAATATTAGTTCAGGACCATATCAGAGGAAAATTTACTTGTCCTGAATGGATTGCACTGGTCTACTCAAGTGATTTCAGAACTGGGAAGTCAGAAGATATTGAATTTTAAATATTAGATTATTTTATATTGGACTTTGGATCTAATATTAGATATTAAAGTGTAAAATCACATTGTCCTTATTGCTAGCATGCTTTTTTATCTTGCTGCAGGATCAGTATTGTTTTAGTATGGTATTTGATGGCTCATGAGCCTATAGGGTAAGAGAAAATATGTACACTACTTAGTGAAGGGTGGACAGCTGAAGTTTTAAAATAAATGTTGCCAAACTTTAAATGCACTATGTTGTTAAAATCTGATGGTCGAATCACATTTTACAATTGTAGCAAAAGAAATATCAAATAAAATGAAACAAATACCAAGCTAACCTAAAGAAGTGCTGATATGTTTGGGAGTCATTTGTAGTGTTGCTTTCAAAAAGAGACCTTCTGGCAAGAAAGAAAACATCTGTACAATCTGGCATGTTGACACTATAAAAATGGGGAGTAAATACAAACAAATGGATAAGATTATTATGAGGATCCAAACTTTAAGACAAAAATAGACCAACACTACTTTTCAACTGTACTATTACAATGTTTATTAAGAATAATAACTATTAAGAAAAAATACTGAAAGCAGAATCAAAATGTGCAATTTTAGACCCCCAAATGGAACACAAACACAAGTATCTGATTTTCATTGAACTGCAGAAAAAGTCCAAATTTCTTCAGAAAAATACCTAATACAATTATTTAAAACAATAAAAGTAATAAAAGTTAATATTCATTGTAGACCTATTATGTGTTAGGACCATTCTAAGTACTCTATTTCAAGTACTCTATGTTTATTAAAAGTCATTTGATTCTCAAAACAAATAAACCAAACCTTTGAAGGATATACTGTTTTCTAGAAAAAATTCTAATTTTGCTGGTGAGGGAACTGGGTGAAGGGCTAGTAGTGCAGAATGTGAATAGATCAAATCTAAGTTTTATTTGTTTGTTTTTTAGTTTTTATTTAAAATCTAGTTAGTTAACATACAGTGTAATATTGGTTTCAGGGGTAGAATTTAGTGATTTATCCCTTCCATACAACACTCAGTGCTCATCATGACAAGTGCTCTCCTTAACACCTGTTACCCATCAAGTCTATCCCCCCCACCTCCCCTCCAGCAATCCTCCATTTGTTTTTTTCATGACCAAAATACTGGTACACTCCAGTAGTTCCTGAACAGAGCCTAACATATTTTACCTTTTTTGAATTCCTGATGCTCACATCCCCTGTATAACAAGAGTTTAAAATGTTTTTCTTGAATTTGTCAGGTTAGGAATCACCTGGTTGTCATTAATGGAGTACTAAGTGGGGACTGGGTCCTAGGAATAAGAAAGTTATCAAAATTGGTGTTCCTATTCATGATCATCAAGACTAAGCAGGGAAAGTGAGGTTGTGGTCTCAAATTGTGGAGTAGATCCACTTTAAATCCCTTTAACTAACACCAAGATTCACATCCCAAACTGGAAGTAAAGCTAGACCGGCGAATTTTGTGGAAAGCCAAGAGAGACTCGTTGCATGGAGGTGGCGGGGAGCAGAAGTCAAGACCCAAGCAGGGCTTATTCAAAAGGATATTAGTTTCTGGGGAAAACATGGTCCTAGGAAAGGAGAGAGTCTGTGAGATAAAATGTTTGCAATACTAAGAGGATGGGAATTGATGACCAGGATCTTTTCAGGTTTATGTGGGAACCCTACTGAAAGAATTCGCAAACAGCAAGCAAGATGATCTTCAAGAAACTTGAATAGAAGGGGGTTTTACAAAGGACTCTTGTTGGACTATCAACACTACAACAGGTGCTTTCCCTTGTAAGGACTCTCAGGGAGTCCATCCATATTAAAAATGAGAAGTCACACGGCAAGGAAACCCGTCTAATTTTTACCTACCATTTCCCAAACTTATTTGACAATTAAACCATGTCTTATACTTATGAAAATGACACTGAGCTGGTGTTGCATTGAATAGACTTTGGGAAACGCTGAAATGGGCACAATAAGGAAGAGGGCACAAAGTGGCCCATTAGGAGAGTTAAGGATAATACCAGAACATCTATTTCTCCTTGTGTGATTTCATCCTTTACAATTTCTTATTTTGTTATGTTTCATCATGCACAAAATGTATTAGTGCAGTAAAACATGTATTCCATTTTTATACAAATGAAGGTACATCTATTAAGGGTGATGTTCCCTTCTTTTTATTGATGAGGTATATATCAGATGAGTTTGGTGACAAGCAAGAGAGGAACGAGACCACTTTTCAGATGGGCATTCCCTACCCAGAATGCAACCATTGTCTACGCAGACTGGGAGGCTGATCTTTATTCTTCTTCTACTTGTATTTCTTTTGGTGTCTGTCTAGGATGAATTCCAGGCTCCTAGAGTAGGACTGTCAGCCACCAAAAGCTATTAAGAATAAGTGTCAATAACAACTTAAATGATACTTTCAAAGATAAGAGTTTTTGACCTCTCAGAGTAAATATGAAAATAAATCTAAACATTACATGGCATTTTATTATTATTTCACTTTTTTTAAAAAAATAAAGAAACCAAGGATAGGTCTTCTGAGTAGAAAAATCAACATTACTTCTCTTCTTTCTAATATTGATAACCACTTAGGGTCTAATATAGGATTTTAATAAGCAAAAAACCTTTTTTTTAAAAAAAGTACTTATCTCAAAAAGCCCCCAGCCTTTCAATAGAAAAAAATGAAAAAGAAAAGAAAATCCAGGTTCTCTCTGCTCAGTGGAGAGTCTGCTTCTCCTTCTCCCTCTGTGTTCTCTCTTTCAAATAAATAAATTAAATTAAATTAAAAAACAGAAAATACATTCAGTTATTGTAGTTATTTGGACTTACAAATTCCCTTTCCCCCAAAGCCTTTAAAATTCCCTCAGTAAATTTGCTGATGTACTTTTAAAAATACAATCTGGATTCTGAAGAATATTATTAACCTTTAAATATCCAACTGTAACTATCCAACTGTTACTAAATCTTTACTTTTTTTTTTTTTAAGATTTTATTTATTTGACAGAGAGAAACACAGCCAGAGAGGGAACACAGCCAGGGGAGTGAGAGACGGAGAAGCAGGCTTCCCGCTGAGCAGGGAGCCTGGGTCTCCGGGATCATGACCTGAGCCGAAGGCTGTTGCTTAACCAACTGAGCCACCCAGGTGCCCCTAAATCTTTACATTTTTATCATTGATCCATCTTCAGGGTATCAACGAAATGTGAAAGTAGAATATAAAAATCTGTTAATTTTTGAGATGCAAATATAACTCCCAATTTATTTATTTATTTATTTGTTATTTTTTTATTACATTATTTTATATTTTCAGTGTTCCAAGATTCATTGTTTATGCCCCACACTCAGTGCTCCATGCAATTCATGCCCTCAATACCCACCACCAGGCTCACCCAGCCCCCCACTCCCTCTGTTCCAAGACCCTGAGATTGTTTCTGAGTCCAAAATCTCTCATGTTTCATTCCACTCCCTGATTTACCTCGGTTCACATTTCCTTTCCTTCTCTTACTGTCCTCCATAGTACTCCTTATGCTCCACAAGTAAGTGAAACCATATGATATTTGATTTTCTCTGCTTGGCTTATTTCACTCAGCATAATCTCCTCTAATCTAGTCCATGTTGCAACAAAAGTTGGGTATTCATCCTTTCTGATGGAGGTGTAATATTCCATTGTATATATGGACCATATTGTCTTTATCCATTCATCTGTTGAAGGGCACCTTGGCTCTTTCCACAGTTTGGCAATTGTGGCCATTGCTGCTATGAACACTGGGGTACTTTTCACTACATATAACTCCCAATTTAAAAAGAAGTGATGGAGCGCTTGCTTCATCTAGATCCCTTAAAGAAAAAAAAAAAGAAACAAAACAAAACAAACAAAAAACAACTACCAGTTGGTTAAGCAGCTACTCTTGGTTTTGCCTCAAGTCATGATCTCAGGGTCTCAAGATCAAGCCTTACATCTGAGGCTCTGTTCTTAGTAGGGGGCATCTGCTTGGGATTCTCTCTCTCTCTGCCCTTCCCACTCATGCACTCTCCTTTTCTCTCTGAAATAAATAAATAAATCCTAAAAAAAACCGACCCTGCCAATATAATTCTGAACATCACAAAACAGATGTGACCACTGCTTTTAACTTAAAAAAAATACTTAAGAGTTTATAATCTGTCATAAGTTACGTTTTCAAGTAAAGGGCCATCTGAATTATAACATTTGTTTAGATTCAAGGTCATAGGTCCAAAGCGCGTCAGGGCCAGGCAGACAGAGTCAACCCATAGAGTGTACTGGGTGCAAAAGGACTTGAGTGTTGGGGTCTCAGTGAACGGAGGAACGGGAGCAATTTCTAGTCAGGTCTAGCTGATGGTTCTCATTTAAAAATTCAGATCTGGTTCTGCCCCAGATCTAGATTTTAAGTGATCTCTTTGTATTTAAATTTGACACAATTTTCTTAAAAGAAACATTGCACTTGACAAAGCAACCACATGTGCAGGCAAAACCGCCAGAGCGTAACCTCTCCTGTGGCAACAGGCTTTCTTTTGGTGATTAGTAACTGTATCTAATTATCTTTGGAAAATCGAAGACAATCGGCTTTGGATGCAGCTATATTTAAGCCTGCATTCTTATTTTGCTATACAATAGTTCTGGAACTTGATACAAGTTATCTATTGTTTCTAAGACATCATCTCTTTGGGTGTTACACAGAAATTGCTAATGAAGCCCTATGGTGACATTACCCGCCTGGCTCTCCTTTGAAATCGATTACCTTCCTTTGGCTTTATTTCCTGTCAATGTTGGCAGTATTGGGAATTGTGTGTGTGTGTGTGTGTGTGTGTGTGTGTGTGTGTGTGTGTGTATGTGTGTGTGATATGAATATTTACAATGTTGTTCTTTGTGCTTGTTGAGGTCATCTAAGGCAAAAAGAATGTAGACTAAGTAAGATTGGACTATAATCTATCATAGTTTATTACGTGTTTCTTGCTAAGATACAGAAGTCCTCTGGGCCTCAGTTCCTTATCTGTACAAATGTAAAGTAAGTACCTGACACTCCTCATCCTTCAGTCATTCAGAGGCAGTAACAGAGTGATCATGGCCTTGACCACTGGACTCAGAATGCCTGGGGGGCACCTGGATGGTTCAGTTGGTTAAGCAACTGATCTTGGAGTCCTGGGATCGAGCTCTGCATGGGGCTCCCAGCTCTGCAGGGAGTCTGCTTCTCCCTCTGACCTTCTCCCCTCTCATGCTCTCTGTCACTCTCTCTCTCTCAAAATAATAAATAAAATCTTAAAAAAAAAAAAAAAAAAAGAAAGAATGCCTAGATTTGACTCTTGGTTCGGCCTCTTCCTAGCTGTGGGAGACATATCACATGACTCATCTTCCCTGTGTTTCCGTTTCTCCCTCTGTAAAGTGAGGATAATAAGAAAACCTCACTTTAAATGAGTAAGATATGTGATGTCCCTTAAGTCGTATCCCAGACATAGCAAATGCTTAATAAATAACAATTATTTCTATCATTCATAGAATCTAAGAAATGCCATCCAATGGCATCAATAATACTAGAATTTTTATTTTGTACTTAATGAAGAAAGGTCTCTATGCCTTTTTTGCATCACATGCTACACTTAGGCATCTAACATTGAACTGCTTAGATAGACTTTGCTGAATCACTCTGAAACTCCAAGTCATCGTAGCAGTGCTTTTCTACCCGATATCATCTTCTGAGCAATGAGGAGCACTGGGAATGCATTATCACCTTTTCCCCTTTCTGCTCCTTCTCCTTCCTCCGATTTGTGAAGACTTGTACAATGTGAAAAAAATTCCAAGATGCATATTAATAGAAAGAGCAGTATAATGAACCCCAATATACCCATAACCCACGACAATCCTAACCCAGATCTTCTACCACCTGTAATTTTTTTTCTCCCAAGCCACTAACAGCTATATTACAACTACTGATGCTTTCATTTCCTTGATCTTTCCAGGAGATGCAAAAAGCAGCTTTTCAGACAAGAATCGGGACTCACATTCCTTCCTCCTGTTGCCCTGAAATCGTTCGTTTTGTGAACACCAAGGGGCTGCCCTCATTCAAGCATATCAACAGGAATCCCAGCCAGGTTTGTGCAAAGGCAAAAGAAGACAACTTTGTTACCGCTGCCACCTGTCATGCAGCAACTGTAGGACCTCATCGATTAGAAGATGTATCTTCACTTCAGCAATGTTGAAATGACGGCGGGAGGGGGTGAGGAGTGTGACTTTGGTGTTGATGCAGTAGAATATTATCATGTGACCCAGGGGATAGAAGACCCTTTCCTTGATTTCTCTTCAGTGACTTTAACTCATTATTAAGAACTCTGGCAAAACGTATTCATAGGTGATGTATTCTCTGCTCTACGGCCAATCTGAGGATGTCCTTTTATATGAATGACTCATGATTTCTCTGCAGGAACACTAGAGTTGTTCCATCATCTTCAGGCCTATGAAAATGCAGGTGAGCCCCATGACAAGAGGTCATGATAATGCCTACTGAGGAACTCTAACTTTTCTGCTCTGAAACTTGGGGAATTCATCATCACTATCTTCTATAATCTAAAAAATTATAATGGGAAACTATTTGTGTCATTACCTGATCACTAAGTTACCTGGGCCATGAAGAACTCTTTCAGCTGCTATTTTTGGGTCTCTTTTTCCCCCCAGAATTCTAAAATACATGTTATTACATCTTTAATGATTAATTTTGATCCATTTGTTGAGTCTATAGGTTTTATCTTCATGACTGACCTCTATGCCCATTATATTCTGTCTCATCTTTTAAACCCATGATTTCATTTTCTCAGTATTCTGGGTCTAGCTGATTTGATTATCTGCAATGTCAGGTCTGCTTTTTACTACTTTCAAATAGGATTTTTATTTCAGTTATTGTCATTTTCATTATATAGTGTGCTCTTCTTACCCAGGCCTGCTTTTCCTCACTAGAGACAATCTCCTTTTTTATTTCATTAGGGATAAAAAGTAGGTAATTTCTAAAACCATGTCTCCTATTTCATGAAATAGATCAGATTTATTTTTGAACCTTTATAACATGGCTCTGTCCGAGCAGCAGACTTGCTGGTGTGGTTATTCATCTTTGAGATTGATGTGTTGATATTTCCATCATGGACGTTATGGTTTTCTTCGGACATCTTGAGGTAACAATTGTTGTTTTGGGAAGAGGTAGACATGATCCTATCATCTTAAATCTCAACCAGTGGTTCTCAAATATTAAAGCACATAAGATTTACCTGGAGAGCTTTCTAAGAATACATATCCCAGGGCTCTCGTCCCAGTGATCTTTGTGCGGCACAACTGAAGTGGGGTGCCAGGAACTGTTATTTGTTAAATGTTCCTTTTTTTTTTTAAAAAAAAAAAAGATTTTATTTATTCATTTGAGAGAGAGGGACAGCATGAGAGAGGGCAGAGTCAGAGGGAGAAGAGACTCCCCACTGAGCAGGGAACCTAACATGGGACTCGATCCTGGGACCTTGGGATCATGGCCTGATCTGAAGGCAGTCACTTAAATGACTGAGCCACCCAAGTCCCCTTTATTAAATGTTTAATATAATATTTTCAAACACATACTAAACAAGTAGTAAACCACCTTCTTTCCATCATCCAACCGCAGAAATTATCAATAGTTTGCTCATCTTGTGTCTTCTACCACAGGGATCCTCATCTTATCTTCTTTTATTTTTATTTTTTAAATTTTTAATAATTTTTGTTACATTGTTTTAGAACATATGACAGACATCAGATTACTACATTTTGAAATCTGCAGAATGTATCCCTAACTGATGAGAACTTTTTTTAAACACATAACTGCAATGACATTAACTCACCTAAAGAAATTAAAAATAATTCCCTAATATCTCACATCCCATGATTGTATTCAAATTTCCTCCTAAGATTAAAAAAGTCTTTCACAATTAGTTTGTTGCATCAGATCCCAAGAATGTGCATAGATTACATTTGGTTATGTTGCTTATGTTGGAGCAGGTGTTCCTAAAACTTGTCCTCTAGAGTTTGGATAAGATGCTGGCATAGGATCCCTTCCAGAAATAAAATGTTTTGGTTCACAACACAAGAAGATCAAGAAGACAGTGTCTGTTTTCTACCCCTGATAGAGATGGACAGAGAGGGATCAATTAAAGATGTGAGTAAAGGAAAAAGTCCAGAGGTGCCTGGATGGTTCAGTTGGTTAAGCATCTGCCTTTGGCTCCGGTCATAATCCCAGAGTCTTGGATCAAGCCCTGCATGAGGGGGCCTGCTTCTTCTCACACACTCTGCTTGTGCTCACACACACTCTCTCTGCTTGTGCTCACACACACTCACCCTCTGCTTGTGCTCACACACACTCTCTCTGTGTCAGATAAATAAATAAAATCTTAAAAAATAAATAAAAATAGAAAGAAGTCCAGGGGTGCTCGGAGAAGGAGCCATCAGTACAGAATGGCCTATATATAGCACAAAGGATACTCACTATTTATCCCTCATGCTATTAAATGACATAGTACATAAAATGTGCTTAGGATGACCTAGCATATGGTAAGCTCTCAGTAAATGCTAGCTGTTATTATAATTACGCAGTGGGACACTGCGAATAAAGTTTGGAGGCCTGGTCAGTGACTGAAAACCAAAAAAAAAAAAAAAAAAACCCAATCAGCATTTATATGTTGGCAGGTGGCAAAGGGTAAGTGCAGGAGAGAGAGCTGAATGGAGATGTAGGTGACTGGTTCCATAGCACAAAACAAGGCAGGGACAGGGAGGGCAACACAGTCTGTAAATATCATTCACTTTGGTGTCCCACTGGTGTTTCAAGCACAACAGAGACTCAACTTATTTCTCATCAACTTTTACATATGCTGCTGAAGCATCTTACCTTATTTAGTGTTTCATAGGTAATTTAATGGAGTGAGGAAGGTAGAATGCCAAATTTAGTATACAACACCCTGTGTTTCCCAGGCACTGTGCTAGGAATAAATTATGTGAAATCAAATGAGATGAAATTCATGCTCTCAAGGAGCTCATGGCCCAATAGTAGAGAGATAAGTGAAAATTTATAAAATAATGAGACTTTATGAAATGTTATAAATCTAATGCAGAAGGGAGTGCAAAAGTCTGTGGAAACAGAAAACAGCATGCTTAGCTTGGCCTGGGAACAAGGAGAATTTAGGTAGGTGACATATAATGTAACATCTAATGTCCCAAGAGTAAAAGATGGTGCTAATATTAATCAGCTAATATAAACAGCTATCAAAGACTATCCTTGATAAACCAGAATCAATGGTCACCAAGAATAGGCCAAAGAA
The DNA here is from genome assembly GCA_004023965.1 of Spilogale gracilis. Taxonomy (NCBI): domain Eukaryota; kingdom Metazoa; phylum Chordata; class Mammalia; order Carnivora; family Mephitidae; genus Spilogale; species Spilogale gracilis. Next base: position 198,145 of record PITA01000710.1, on the reverse strand, counting down.
ATCTTTATACATCAGGTGATCTATGAGCTCTGATGGGACAGAACACAGTCACTGGGGAAGAGGGTCTTCCAAATGGAGGAAGAGCATATATAAGGACAGAGAGAGGGGTGAGAAACCTAAGATGGCTATGAGTCCAGGGCATAGCTTAGAAATAGTATAGTGCAATGTGAAGGGTATAAGATTGGCAATGATGAAATGAGTCTAGAGCTGGCCCAGGCCATCAGAGAACTGGTCAACTAAGCAGATGAGACTAAATTTTATCTTTGAAGTTATTGGGCAACATTAAAGGGAAAGTGGTACAGTCAAATTTGCATGAAAAAAGAGTAACAGTAGTTAATTTTACTAAGGTTCCTGCCTATCACATACATTTCCAAATGTAATCTGTCAATGACCTGATGATATGCACATTATTATCCCTATTTCATAACCATCTACAATGAGTTGAGTAATTTGCCCATAAGAGATAGAACGGCAAATATAGGTGTAGCTCATCTAAATAGAGATGTCTACCTCAAAATCCAATCTACACTCAACTTTAATGGCAGATTTGGAAGCTGTGTGGCAAGGAGCCAGGGAACTCCAGTGAAGCATCCACTGGAATCCAGGTAGGAATCATGAGAGCAAAAACTATGGAAGAGGTAGGGTAATGATCAAGGAGAAATACAGGTATGCCATATTAAAGAAATAAAATCATAGGAGTTCGTTTGTTGAGTGAGTAGTTGGGGCAGTAAGTATATTTGAAGAGTCTGGATTTCTGGTTTGTATGTCTGAATAAATAACGATACCATTGACCAAAATGGCAAATTCACTGAAGCCAGAAGTTTTATGAAAATTCAATGGGTTTTCTTTTAGAATGTTGGTAGAAGATTACTGAGTGATGCTTAGCAATTGAATATGTAAATCTGGTGCTCACTATTGAATTAATGGTCAAATCCATGGAAGCAGATTATATAAAATGGAAAGATCAGAAGGTTGAAAATGAATCCAGGGTAATGGTGCCATTGAGAGGATGAACTAAAGCAGGTAAGAACATAAATGAGACAGAGATGGATGAGCCAAAGGGATAAGAAGAAAATAAGGAGAATGAGTCAAGCGAGTAGGAAGTTCTGAGAGAGTGAAAGTGGTTGATAAGAGCAAATACTGCCATAAAGTATAGTAGAACAAAGATGTTAAAGTATCTTCTGAATCAGCCAACTAGTAGCCCACTTGGGGACCGAAACTGAAAACTGGGTCTTTGTACTTGTTAAATATAATACTCATTGAAACAAGTTTGATTCTCCATTCTGTTATCGCTTATATTAGCTTGTTCTTTCTGCTTTGTGTCATCTATACACTTTATAGATTCATATCTACTTTATATGTTTTCATAATAATAGATACAATTCACTAAGGCCTGCTATATCCCTGGTTCCTTCTAAAAATTATCATTTAATTTACAAACAAACCTGCAAAATCCATTTTAAAGATGAATAGAGTGCTCTCATAATTGTAATTCAGGAAAGGGGAGAAAAAGAAAAAAAGGGTAGATATCAAGGACTGTTCTCTTTGTACTTATACCACAAACCTGCTTCCTTCAGGTTTCGACAGCATTGTCATCAGAGGCATTTTGGTGATGGCCCAGGAACTAGTGATAAACAGCAAGGTTTTTTGATGTTTCCATCTCATGGAAGAAACTGGATTATTTAATCCATTATAGAAGCAAAAGCACCTGCTAATATAAATCAAAGTAAAGATGGAGATATCCAAACCCATAATGAATGAACCAAAGGAATGGATCAAAGGTACAGGTAATGAAGCTTAAAATAATCACATCTAAAGGGAACCAGAAGAAAAGGAACAAGGTTGAGTGAGACCTACAGGAAAATCAAAATGACACAGCTCAACCCATTGGGCTCCATTTTAAAAAGGCAAGAGTGCAAATGATCCTTCCTGCACATCCCAATGAACTCTAATGTAAATTACACAACTGCTTCCTGACACTGAAAACTGAACACAGTGTAACATCCACAGGCTGATTTTAATTAAAAGTTATTTTCAAAAGCAAACATGAATGGATTTTGCAAAAGGGCAAGTAAAAATCAGATGTCTGAGTGTTGCAAAGATTTCACTTACTAGGTGCACTTAGGTTGATACTATTTTGGATGAAAAAACTTCTGACTCCCATCGGGTCAACTTCATTTTATACGTTGAAACACCCTGAACTTCAGATGAACTCAGACCCATAGCACATTATGTTTTAAGGTAATGTTACAAAGCAGCAAATACATAAATGATACCGTGGAAACATAAGGAAGATGCTGAGGGATTCCAAATGAACACTAAACAACCCTGAACTCTCACTAATCTCTAGAACCCTGTTGGACAGCAAAAGTATCCTGCCCTCTTAAACATGACCCCATTAAACTGAGAACATTTTCAGATCACCTGCTTCATCTAATCTTCCTCGACCACCATATAGAGCAGTCAAGGTCTCATTTCTTCTTAAAATATGCCCTCTGACTGTCTGGCACAGGTGCTGTTACTGACTCACCAATAATAGGGCATATGTTCAGGGTGATTTCCCTAAGAGCCTGTGGGCTGGAGTGGAGAGAGAAGGGTGGAGATTATTTGCTCCTTTCCATTGCCATTCCCAACTGGCCCGCCTTGGTTAGACATATGGCAACAAATGGGCGCCCAGCCTGCAGGCACTGCAATGGCTAACTACAGAAGTCCTTTGGGGCTGCTGTCTGGAGCTCTGGCCTTATTAACACCATGCTCTAGCCCAAGGGCTCTCAAATTTTGGTGTGAATGAGAATCACAGGTGGAAGGGTCATTAAAAATTCAAGCCTTGGTTCGCACCTCAGTCCCACCAAATTAAAATCTCTGGAGGCGAGGCCCTGGCATTTCCGCTGTCCTGAGGCTCCACAGTTGACTCAGACACACATCACAACTGCAGAACCACTGCTCTGGCCACCAGGCTCCAAGGTGTGTCAGCCCGGACTCTGACGCCTCGCTGTGTGGCAGATGGTGCTGGCTGACAGTAGCTGTGTCCTGGTGGCCCAGGTTCTGGCGGTGGCGGCTGCTGCTGCCTGTCTCATTTATATTTTCTTTTCAGAATCCTTTGTCTGCTCTCTACCATTTGAAAATGAAACAAAACCAAATGCAAAATCAATATACTTTAAAAATTATGAAAGTAGAAAAAATTATGAAACAAAAAAAACATGATTGCAACATGCCAAGATAATTACTCTTAATACTGCAGTAAATTCCTTTCACTGTATATTCAGACAGTTGACACAGCCCTTTTATGGAATCACATGCACCATTAAAAAAAGATAACAGTTTTTGGGCGCCTGGGTGGCTCAGTGGGTTAAAGCCTCTGCCTTCGGCTCAGGTCATGATCTCAGAGTCTCACATCTGGCTCTCTGCTCAGTGGAGAGCCTGCTTCCCCCTCTCTCTCTGCCTCCTTGGAATCTCTCTGTCAAAATAAACAAATATAATCTTAAAAAAAATAACAGTTTTTATTGAGCAGTATGGGCATTGTGCTAAGTACTTTATGCTCATTATTTCATTTAATTCTCATGGCATCCCTGCAAGGAATGCACAAGTATGTCCCCTTTTATAAATTAAAAATACGAAGCTTAGAGAAGTCATAGTAGATCGTGGGGAAGTGCTGGTTTGAATCCTGTATCACAGTCTCTTACCTCATTTTAGCATTTGATATATGCGCGCTTCCAAGATATTGCAAACACTTTGTAAACAACACGAATAACAGCCACATACTTTTCTACTTTAAGACCCTACCATTTTGCTTACTCAATGTTTATAATCCAGCACTGGATTATAAATTGCCTTAATGTTGCGATAGCTTCATAAATTTAGCTTTATCTGTGTTTCCAATTATTTCTTTAGGAGGAATTCCTAGAAAATAAATCAATATGTCAAAGAGTATAAATATTTTAAAAATATAATTCTTGATGCACATTACCAAGTTGCTCTTAACAAACAATTGTAAAAATTTCTGCATACTTTCTTCATCTATCCTGGACAAAATGCTTATGGCAGCCATTTCTGATTTTTTCTACTTATAAATAAATCCCAGGTGACTATATTTGTAAATACCTTTGCCTACACTTCTGATTATTTCTTTAAGTTACATTTCTAAAGCTGGAATTGCTGAATCAATGGGTAGACATATTTTAAAATCTGTTAATACTTATGGTATTGCTAAATTATTTGCCAAAAAGATCACAGTTATACTCCCAGGAGCAAGGAATGTGAGTGACCATTTCTTCACACCCTTGTCAACACAAAACATTTTGTTTTTATCCCAATTTTTAAGAACTGATGAAGTAGAACAGCTTTTCACTTGTTTATTGACCTATTGCTTTCCTCTTTCCTTTTTTTCCTGTAAATTTTTAAATTTATGACCTTTGTCTTTAGTTAAAAAATATCTTTAGGTTACATGCCTCTTTCTTATTAATTATTAATTTGAAAGAGTTCCTTATATTAAGACTATTACCTCTGTCAAATTCATTACAAAATGCCCCTAGTTTTTCATTTGCATATTTCTTATGAAAGTTTTTGATATAGTGTAGTTTAAATTTTAATATGTCATGTCCATCAATATTTCCTTTATGGTATTTCCCTTTGGTTTTAGATACAATTTAGAAAACGTATTCTCACTGCACTACATATGAATATTCACATATATTTTCTTTTACTTATGGCATCATTTAATCTTTAAATCATTTGGAACATATTTCGGTGTAGGGTATAATATAAAAATGTTAATATATTTCAAGAAGTTAATAAATTAAGTCAAAAACAGTTTTCAAAAAATTTATTTTCTCCCTATGTGAAATTCTATTTTTGTATTTATGAGGAAGATCCATACACACACATACCTATACATATAAAACCCTTAGAAATATTTCTGCGGGTGTAATCAATATTTTAAGCACTCTGATTCATTGACTCACCATCTAGTCTTTCATTTATTTATTCAGCATGTATTCATGAGTATATTCTACATGCAAGCATATAATTAGATGCTTTAAATTCAATTTCATTATTATTGTATTGACAGAGAAGAGGTCTTAACCATTTAATAAGAAGTTCTACTTTTCTCTAAACTTTATAGCACTGATGGTCTCTTCTGTTCATTAGGCACTTAATCATCTCAAGTACAACAGCATGTCTTATTTAACTTTAGAGTGTTTTGGTTTGGATCCACATGAAGAAGATAAGCTGTTTTTGGCAAGGACTATTCCTATATTCTAAGTACCCCTTGCAATCCTTAAGAAACATAGGCTTAAATGCACAGTACACTTTTGAGATACATTTGAGATAAACTCTCAATTAAAAGTTAAGTGTAAATCATACTAATATTGCAAATGAAGCAAATTCAAGGGGGTCAAATGACTATCATCAGGATCATACAGCCAATCTGTGATCATGTTAGGATCAAGACCCTGGCCTTTTAGCTGTCACTTTAGGAGCCCCTTTGGTCATCATACTTTTTTTTTTTTTCTGGCATTCTGCTTGGCTCTTCTAGATGAGCTGCTCTCCTAAAAATCTTGGCATAAAGGCAAAGTTAGTAGCTCTTAAGTCATAAGTGAGTGTCAAATCTTGAGGAAACTTTTGTGGATTATGAAATGATTCTGTTCTATATCTCAGCATGTGTATACATAGGCATTATATGTTTGGTTGACTAAGTTATTAGTGGCATAGGAGAACAAAATACACAAACTGAAAAATTAAATACATATGGCAAAGAAATAATGCTTGTTAAAGTAAATATAGAAGTATTAAGGATGGCTATATCATATGTTGAGGTCAACACTTTCTCAGTGGAAACATATTTGAAATTATAATTGTGCTTAGTGAGAAAAATGACTTCGTATAAAAATATTCCTTGCTTTACTCCTAAAACGAATGCATAAAAATCAATTAATGTAAAAATCAATTGAATCTAAATCTATTTTTTGACAAATTACATTATAATATATTTGCTAAGGAATCTATTAATGAGAATCTGCAATGAATATTTAACAAAATTTTTCTGAATGCTTAATCTATGCCAGGCCATATGCAGTATTCATTACAGAAGAATGAATAGGACATATTACCCCTCCTTTGTGAAATTTATACCCCCTTAGGAAAGAACAAGAAGTGACTAGACATATAGTAGGTATAATAAAGAAAAGCATCAAAGCTAGGCAACCCTAGAAAAGATTCTTCTGAAGAAGTGATATTTAAGACTGAAAAGATGAGTATAAAGAAACTTGAGGGGGTAGAGAAGTTGGGGGCAGGAAAGAACATTCTAAGCATGGACAGTTTAAGCAAAGGCAGAAGGCAAGGAGTGGTATTATGTGTGAAACGCTGGCCAAACTTTATGAAACTATGGAATTAACATCAACCTCTCAGTAAAGGAGCTAGAGGCATATAAGAAGCAAAAGTGTATGGGGGAAACTTTAAAAAAGTTTGGTTGAGACCTGAGTTTGTTCAATGACTGATATGAAGGGGTCAGTGTGAACTTGTCTCTGTGTGAGGTAAGGAAGGAGTCATAGCATAGGTTCTTGAGAAGGAGGGAGGAGAGAAGAAATCCAGCACAGCAGGTATAAGGATTGGCCTGCTCCATTTTAAAAAGGGGAATGGAAAAACCAGGAGACTCAAAGGCATGTAAGTTTTTAGATTTGATGGTGGAAAGTGGAAAGAATCAGCATCTCTGATTGCTTGTATTTTCTCACTGAAGTAGACATCTAATGGAAATGAAAAGAAGGAAGAGGAAGTTGGAGGAATACAGAGACTTTGAAATAATCATTGGGGTCACTAGGAGAGACATGTGAGGCCTCATATATTTACTTGGATTAAACAAAACCTATCTTGACTTTCATTTATGAAGTCATCTGAGAAACAAGGGAGAAAAAATAATACAAGGGAAGTCACTGAACTCTGACTCAAAAGATATTTCAAATCAATTAATCCAATAAGGCTGAATATATAAACTTCCCATAAAATAAATAAGCCAAACATCCTCAGAATATAAACATTTCTTTTTTTTTTAATATTTAAAAAAAAATTTTTTTTTAAATATTTTATTTATTTGACAGAGAGAAACACAGCCAGAGAGGGAACACAAGCAGGGGGAGTGAGAGAGGGAGAAGCAGGCCTCCCGCGGCGCAGGGAGCCCCATATGGGACTCGATCCCGGGTCTCCGGGATCATGACCTAAGCTGAAGGTAGTCGCTTAACCAACTGAGCCACCCAGGCGCCCCAGAATATAAACATTTCTTGACTTCCATTCATTATCAAACACCTTTTGTTCACCCCCAACCCATTCCTCAATCCCTTGCAAGGACAACTGAAGTTTTGAAGGATATAGGGGATTTAAATGACAATTCTTTGACATCACCCTACACCATTTTTACTCACAAATTTACATCCTTGAAACTCTCTCCTCTTCTTCTACCTTGAAATGCCCTAATTGACTTTTAAGATTTTATTTTATTTTTTGGAGTTTTAAGTTTACAACAAAATAGAGAAGGAGGTGTAGTGATGTCCCATAAACCCCCCGTCCCCCACATTTATAGCCTCTTCAACTACCAACACCACTCACTAGAATGATATATATTTTTATATATAAATAAAAATTGAAAATAAGATATATATTTATAAAATAAAATGTAAAAATAAAATAAATTTTATTTATAAAAATATAAAATAAAATATAATATAAAATATATAATATAAAAACAAAAATGTATTTATATATAAATATATATTTTAACCAATGTATGCCAAAAATATATATATGCGTTTTTACCAATGATCACAGGAATGATTTCCTAAATTACAGGTGTTACCATATTACTTCAGTGCTCAGAATCCTCCTATGGCTTCTCGTTAGCGATAGCTATTGCTCATCAAGCTCTTCCTAAGTTCTAGACAGTTTTCAAATCTTGCCTTATATTACCTTACATTATTTATCCTCTTCATCACAACCAAAATTGTCCCCATTTTATAAAGTGAGAGTACTGCAGATCATAGAGCCAAATTAATAGTAAAGCCAGAATTCAAACAAAACATCTGGTTAACTTTAATTCTCTACTCCTAACCCTTACCCTGCTACCTGGAGCATAAAGTAAAGTAAATTCCCTTCACATTCAAGATCCTTAAGACGAGTCTCAAATGTACATCTTCATCCTTTTGTTCTAACATCACTCTTTCCAACTTCAATGACTTGAACTGTATTTCTTGCAGAAATATCAAACAGTGGAAAATCTTTGAGGTGTTAATTCTCCAAAGAAAATGCAGTAATTAACCAAAGACTATGAAACTTAAGTATTCTATGTTGCACCTGATTGAGGAAGTAGAGATGAACTGATTAAATTTTAAGCCAACTATTTTTTTTCAAACATTTTATTTATTTATTTGACAGAAAGAAACACAGTGAGAGAGGGAACACAAGCAAGGGGAGTGAAAGAAGGAAAAGCAGGCTTCCCGCTGAGCAGGAAGCCCGATGTGGGGCTTGATACTGGGTCTCGATCCTGGGTCTCCGGGATCATGACCTGAGCCGAAGGCAGTCGCTTAACCAACTGAGCCACCCAGGCGCCCCTAAGCCAACTATTTTTAATAGTATATTATCTCTATTTTTTATTTGAGGGGATATTTTAAAAGATGACAAATAATTATTATAATACTTTATGTAAAGCAATACACACACTACACATTTTGTTGGGTTTCAGTTTCCATGGCTGGTAGAATTTATTCTTCCTTCATAAATGAATATACCTGTTGCTCCTTTATATTGATAAACATTCAGGTGCAAGAGGAATGAATCTCCCACACACCACCGAAAGACAAATGTAGCTGTAAGTTATTGTACAAATTTTAAAAGTTTTTATAAATGTGTAAGTATCATGGTATGTATGTATAAAGAACACATTGTTTAGTGTTATTTGACTATCCCAAATCTTTGTTGGCCTTAAAAGTCTATTAATATTTTGCATAAATTTGGATGATGAGATTTCCACTTTTCTTGGCAAAATCTCTGGAATTGGAATACGAGAGATTATGGATGTCACAATGAACCACATCAATAACCAGGAATTAATATTAATCTGTAAGCTTCTCTATAGAAAGAAAACCACTATCAGCAGACAAAAGATGGCCTATTTACAAAGGCACTTACTCTGTTGAAATCTTCACTGTAAGGAAGTGAATTTACAATTCCTTTCTTTCTTCTTACTTCTACCTATTTATTATAAAATCCTATTTGCTTTTCAAAATGTGTAGCTACGACAAATATTCTTACAATACTGCTGCATAATCTGTGGGAAATCAGGTATAAATTACAGAAAAACAATGAATGAGAAGCATGCAATCCTCCATGGTGTTCATTAATGGGTACTTGTGACAAGGTACTGTCAGCTTTAGTTTCCTAATTTTCCCTTGCATGGTTCCTATTTCTTCAGCAGAAGGCATAGGCATTACTAAGTTAGCCCACCATTGGTGGAGGAAAGGAAATGACTCTCTTGTCAGAATGGACATGCCACAAAGCTTAGGGTTATAACTAAGAAACATGAATGAAGTCCTCAGGTCTCAGTCACTTGCAAGCAGGAGAAGAAAATTGCCATACCAAATTAGATAATCCTCTTTATGCTTTCAGCCACTTCTACACCACTGAGTATTTCTCATTTTCCCATGAGCATTTGGATAATTAAGGAATTAGTTTGGGGGTAGCTCCTAGATGAATCTAGATAGAGAAGTGAAAACATCAGTAACTCCCAAGGCCTTAACATCCTTCCTTAAGGGAATTTGCAAAAAACACCTTCACTAATGACAAAGTGATTGCAGGTCTCTATCTTCATAGTCTCTTCAATGTGAATCCTTTTAGGAGGAAAATCTGACATTTATTCTTTATTGTGAATTCTATCGCTAATTCCACTGAGTAGCAGGGGAGAGGCTCTTCAGATCTGGATGAAAAAGAGAACAAAGGCGAAACAACAAATGAAGGTTCACTTGGGATCTTTGAAATGTACTGCTGGGATTTGTGCAATTGTGAACACTACTCGTGGATTATTGATTGTACACCTGTGGATTCCATGCACAAGTCAGATTCCTAAAATAACCACAATTTCATGGCTGATCATAAAGCTCGCATTGTTTTCGACAATTTCTGACCTGCATCTATGCTGCCAATATGTCTGCTGCCATTTTTAATAAGCTTTAGAGCTGGTGGATTAACACTGAATGTCAAGCACCACAATTAGAATTGCTGATCATATGCAGAGACACTATTTTCATATATTAAAAAGCTGCCTTGTTCTTGCCATAAAATTCAGCACTCACTTCTTATGTATTTGATCATTCTTACATGTACTTTTTAGCTCTCAATAACCCTTGTGTGAAGAGGAGCCTTTAAAAGGGAAAGAGAAAGTTAACATAAATAAAAATGACAATCGAAAGTAGGACCTAATTTCCTTTCTCTTTTGTAAAAAGGTGCACTGACTCTTTAGCTGTTCATTTTCCCTCTAATTCCTCATCAGCAACCGTGTAATCCAAACCTATAAAACAGCACATTTGAAACCTGGACCTCAACACAGTGAAGTACATTTCCCTAGCGTGGGTTGGAGTTAGGCTTTCTTCTAGTCTCAAATCATAGAGCATAATTCTCTAGACAGGAGTGATTTACTTATCCACTCTACTTCAAATTATTCTAGATAGTTGTGCAAAATTGCTTCTGAATTTAATCCACATTTTTCTACAGCATCTAGTATTATAAACTCAATTTTGGGACAACTAACTATATCCCAATTGTCTCACAAAAACCTAACGTATGTCAAAATATTTTTTTATACATGTGAATGACAATCAATGAGATACAAATTACTTATGGAGATGTCTCCCTGACTAATTTAATGGAAACTAGATTTAAAGCAAAATATTATACTCCTTCCTAAGGGACAACATTCGCTGCCATTCCAAGTCAGGGGACTAAGCCAGGTAACAACAGCTATCAATGAATTAGATTTCTATTAGGTATTTTTTCTTCCCTTTTCAATCCATTTTTTAAACACAATAAAGTCTTGTATAGCCGCTAAAGGAAACTTAAAATATGCAAAATATTGTAACAGAGAAAAAAGCACCCATCATTATGCCCACCACAATGATCATTAACATTTTGGAGATGTTTCTATCTTTCCCTCAAATCTTTTCTTATGCATATTTTTAAAAATCACAATTAAACTATATATACAATTTTTATCCTATTTTTTTCACTTGTATTATGTTTATACTCTTCATGTCTTTGCACTATGAAAGACAAATTTTAACGGTGATAAAATTAACTACAATGTGAATAAATTATTAGGTCAACTGTCTTAAGCATAGATTTGCTAAAGATTCAGATATAAAACATGTATTTCTAGTTTTATTCAATCCAAATACCATTATTTTCATACATGCATGAATTATTTCTGTAAGGTATCTATAAATAAATACTTTAAGATAAATTGGGGCGGGAATGTTAAAGCCTGTTGTTCAGTATCATAAGAATTAGGTTCTGTTCATTAAGAGTAGCCCCATTTTACCCCTTGCCTTGGTTCAGACTTTCACAAACCTACTTCATTAAGTGACCATCTTAATAGCTACTCTCTTGGTTCTTCTTTAGTATATTATAATCAATAATTCATTTACCATTTATTTTTTTGAGTATCTTCCATGTGAAAAGTATTGTGTTAGCCACTATGAGTGAACACTGATGCATGAAGGGGCAACCTCTGCCCTCAAAGGGATAATATCAAAAAGAGAGAAGATAAATATAATAATAAATAAAAGGAAATTATAGTAAATAAAATGCGAGTTCAAAAGAGGTAAAGATCACATTCGGTCAATACAATCAAGGAAGGCTGCCATAAAGAAAGAACATCTGAACTGAGCTTTGAAGGGTGCATGAAAATCGAATCAGTAGAAAAGAAGAGGACATATAACAATATGAGCAAAATTAAACACAATAATTAAGGGCATGTGACTAAATAACTGAATTAACCTAGAGTGTAGGAATCAGTGGCTGACTTAATGATGCAGCTTAATCATCAGGCAATGTTCTTGGACTCCATCTGTTATGCCATAGGGAGCCACTGTAGGTTCTTCAGCACAGATATGAGGATTCATGCAGCAAATTAAGAAAGTTAATATGGCAGTAGTATGTAAATTGGATGGAGCAGAGAAAAAGTAACAAGATATTGAGGTCAAACCTATTGAAATGACCCAAGTCTGACAAGGCAAACTCCTTGGAAATGGCAAGAAAGCAACTAATCTGACCTAGTCATTCCAACACAATTGTTAAATATAAAGGAAAGATGTTACCATAAGAATTGGGCAATTATTACAATAAGTAAGTGACAAACTACAGGAGTTATTTGGACTAACACTACTCATGTGTGTTTGGCACTCCTTATCATAGGAATTGGGCAAGGTAGAGCTTACAGACTGAAGATTTGCAAGGCTGGAGTAGGCTCTATGAAGTTGTCCCAATCAGTGCCCTGCACCTACGTGGCATCCTGGGAAAGACAAGCAAGTAGGTCCCATGAGGAAACAGAGCTGTAATGACTGAAAAGATCACAGACTCTAACCAAGTTAAACTATGGTGTAGCTTAACCAGTCTTATGTAAACTGAGTGGTAGAAATCTGAGAGAAGATGATCTCCACAGGGAAGGATAAAGACTCTTGTGGGAGCACCGTGCAAAGATGGTAAGAGCTCCTTTTAAAAGTAGGTCATTTGGGAGGGACTGGAATGAAACTGAAGGATGGGGCTATAAATTAACTTCTGGTTGGAACCAGTGGTGAACTGCTAATAGACAGTGATCTAGGGTTTGGCTGGGCTTTTCTCTCAGGAGAAAAAAGTGTTCAGGAAAAGAACCATGGAACCCTTAGTGCCTACAGGATGGAGGCTGACCAGTGCCTGGTCAGTGCGTTTTCAGGAGCTAGTATCTGCTTATTAGCATCACAAAAAAGTCTTGCCTTTCATCAGTGAGAAGAGATGGAGAGATTATTTCCAAACTCTGGAGGGACTTACAGTGGAAGACAGATAACTGATATATAACTCACTACCCATCTCATGATCAAAATACACAATGGCTTATAGATTTCAGAGTATTAGTTAGCATCAGCTGGCATGAAACCTCAGGATGGGCCTCTCATAAGGGAGCTAGGACAGGCAAGTGTTGGCAACAAGTAGAGCTCTACAACAGTTTTGGCTACTGTCTCATTGGCAACTTCAATGATTGTTTTCTACTGAATAAATCATAAGAGTTTATGGGATTTTGCCAAACTGAAAAATAACAAAACTTGCATATGAGAAATTAGCAAAGTTCCCTTATTGTTTTATTAATGAGATAAATAACTAATTATCCTATCTGTGAATGATCATGGTAGTTTTCAAATTTCATTCTAAGGAAAATATGTGCTAGACTCAACATTTCTTTAATGCCTTGTCTGCCAGGCACTCTTCTAAATGTTTTTTTACCAATCTTCTCGAAATGGAGTCCAAACACTGGTGCTGATCTGAAGACTATTACCTGTTTGTGATAGGATATGGAGTTTTTGCCAAAATGTTAATCAATCAATGTACTACTTCTCACTCTGGAAAACTGTGCTAGGAAAAAATGTCAGTTAACTATGACTATGCTTAGTAACTTAATTGATTTATGTTCTGGAACATAAATCAATTTATCTTGTCACACATAGGTAATAAAAACACTCACAGATGTATGGTAATCCACAAATGACATTTTAGGTAGGCTTGATTTATATACATGATTCTATTTAGCCAAATAAATGAGTAAAACTGAATTGAAGAAAATGCAGGGCAACAGAGACTTTTATTTCCATTTCCTCAGTCCTATGCCAACAATATATAAATTCCACAACTTTTAAAATATTTCTTTTTTTTTTGTTTTAAGATTTTATTTATTTATTTGATAGAGGGAAACACAGCAAAAGAGGGAACACAAGCAGGGGGAGTGAGAGAGGGAGAAGCAGGCTTCCTGCCGAGGAAGGAGCCCGATGTGGGGCTTGATCCCGGGTTTCCAGGATCATGACCTGAGCGGAAGGCAGTTGTTTAACCAACTGAGCCACCCAGGTGCCCCTAAAATATTTCTTAAGTGGTTCAAGTTTCTCAATTATTTTGAAAACTTGAACATAACGATTAAGTTTCACAAGGGATTAAAAAACAGCAAACAAATGCATTTTTCTTTTGATTAGGGACATTAGTCATAAAACTATGATTAATTAATATGCCCAAAGGGATTCAAGAAGCATCTATATCCATGGCACAAGAACAGAATATTAAGAAAAAGGAACAAAGGGGGTATAATAAAAAGCTCTTGTGTTTTAAAAATATGTAGTCAAGGGGCACCTGGGTGGCTCAGTCCTTAAGCATCTGCCTTCAGATCAGGTCATGAACCTGAAGTCCTGGGATTGAGCCCAGTATCAGGCTCCCTGCTCAGCGGGAAGCCTGCTTCTCCCTCTCTTACCCCCCCTGCTTGTGTTCCCTCTCTAGTTGTGTTTCTCTCTGTCAAATAAATAAATAAAATATTAAAATATGTATATATATGTAGTCAAAATAAAGTCAACTGAAGGGTTGGAATATGAAGCTGAGAAAATTTCTCGTAAGACTGAGTGAAAGAAAACACACACACACACACACACACACACACACACACACACGAGAAAGAGAGAGAAAGAAGACGTAAGTTATACAGAGATTCAACCCAGGACATCCAACGTGTATCTAACAGAGTTGTAAAAGGAGAGAACAGAAGACATTTAGAAATCATCAGAACATAAGAAATTATCAGGAAAAAAAGAAAAATTCCCATAGCTAAAGAAACAAATTAGTCTTCATATTGAGAAGTCTCAAGCAATGTCAAAACAAAACAATGAGTAAAGTCCAATGCCATGATATATCTGCACATCTTTAAGAAATCTAAGAAAATCAAAACCAAAAAGAACCTCTAGAGAGCTTCGAGATTAAAAAAGACACACACACACACACACACACACACATACACACACACACACACATCTCTGCAAAGGAACAGGAATTTAGAAAGCACCAGACTTCTTTCATCAGCAGCAGGAAAGATCAAAAGTGAATGGAGTAATGGTTTCAAAATTCTAGGGAAATACTATTTTCAACCCAGAATTCCATTCTCAGCCAAATGATCAATCCAGAATGAAGAGAAAATAAATACTTTTCATTCATGTAAAGTTAAGTTCCAAATTCTCTTCTGAAGAAGCTAAAGATGTAACCTAGAAAAGTGAAAGAGAAACAGAAGAAGTCAGGAAAGTGAAAAAGAAGAACAGAATGGAGGACTCCTACTGTGATGGATATACTGCTTCCTGGGAAACCAATCATTCACACACAGTTGGTAAGCAGGCCTGCTAGTTTGTGCAGCTAGAATGTCCCAGTTGATGGTTTATCATGAGCCTCTTCCTTGATCAGTGATGAAATCATGTTAGTTGTTAAAATAGTTTGGCTCCAAGATGAATCCAAGAGGGTGATCGACAGAAAAAAAAGATGACAGTATACAATCGATGTTATAATGAAGTCGATGAAAAACTTCAGACTATAATAAACATACATTCCATTGTCAATAAGAAAACAAAGAAGTAAAAGAAAAGCTATAACAAAAAGGATGGAGATTTGATATAAAACAGATATGAGCCCCAAAAAACTAATGTGCCATAATTTTAAGCAATCAGAAATTATTTTAAAAGAATCTATTTGACTTCATGGTAGAAATCCTCTTCTTCAAGTGACCAAAGAAGGGTCATGGCATTGGTGCCACAGAGGAACAAATGTAATCACAGCACTCAGTTCATCCATGACCAACATCAATGCTGCCATAGTAACCCCAATCTACCTGGATTCTAACTTTTAGAATCAACTTAAGGATCAAGCATGACAGCCCTGGTTACGGTTACAGTGCAAAATACAACTCTTTAGAATCCTGAAAACATAGAAAATAATGATTGGAAGGTGGTCAATGGGATGAGAGAAGGAAAAGTAGAAGAAAGTTTCATGGCACTATAATTCTCACATCGAGTTAAGGTGCTCACTGAAGTTGATGGAATAAGAAACCAAGAATCACATACTTTCTTTTAAAGTTACAAAGATAATCAACAGAAGACTTAAGTTAGTAAAATCAGTATCAAATAATGGCGAAATGAGAACAATTAGTAAAAATAATGATATATTATTATTAGATCTTCATATTTCATAATGGGGAATCAGCAGATATTGTCCAAAACTTTTAATCAAGAAATAGAGGTAAATGCATTGTAGTTATAGAGGCAATCCCACTGTAAAAAAAAATATAAATAATTAAAGAAGCTGTCTCTGGGTAGGTAGTGAGATTGGATGTATTAAAAAGCCCTTAAACTTGGGTTTTCATGTCATAAAACACTGAGGTTTTAAAAAGGAAACAAAACAAGCAGAACAAAAGCATTTATTGAGGCTCCCCTGCATGAATGGTAATACTGAAGGAACCAAAGAGTAATCTATTTCCCTGAAGAGTTTCTAATCTACTACATGAGACAAGACATAAAACAACCTTAGGAAAAGGAAACGTATGAGCAAGTGCCTAGCATGGTGTCAAACCTACCTGTATAGAAGTTAAAGGGATATAAGTACCAGTGACATTATTTCCTCTTACTGTTGTAGCTTCTAAGAGAACATTGAGAGAACAGTTCTTCAGGAAAGACTTCATGAAAGAGGGTAGTCTACCAGCTCAAGGTACTTCGAGGAAGTAATGGTTGCATATGGTTGGGGAGGAAATAAAAAGGCATTTTTCAACAAGGTGAAACCCAGGAGAAAAAAATCCAGAGATAAGGAAAAGTAGTGACCATGTGGTTGAGTGTGGGGGACGATAAGCAGAGTAGGTACTGAGCAGCGAAACAGTATCGTGGAGATTTAATAGCATGGCTTTCTATAAGTTCTACTACATATTATCTTGAATCATTTCTTTCTGGCATGAAAAAATGTTATATGAAATAACGATTGAGTTTTATTTATTTATTAGAGTTGAGGTTTCTTCTGAGACTGGTTTATTTATAAGAATGCAAATTTAAAAAGCCTTTTGGAATTTAGAAAAGGCTTGCCATTTAAAACCTCTATAAATTAGATATGCTCTATTCTACACAACAAATTTTTACATGTTCTTTCTCACAAGATATGCAGCATCAACAATTTGTTAAATGTGATTCTTCTGAGGAAGTCTTTTGAATTTAACCTCTACAATCCAACAAACTATGACCTTAGTCAAACATCTGCTCATTAGAAACTGCATGTAAAATAACTCTTGATTTTTCTCTGAAACAATTTCCTATAGTATTTTCAGTTTACTGAGTTAAGAATTTTATTTTTCTGTAAAATGTCAAAATTAGCTAATAATTGAACCTTACCCAAGACTGAGTAGCTTGAAATGTATTTAAGATTCCCGTGCATCGTTTATTGTTGCATTATTTCAAGCACATCTCATGTACTGAAAATATGTTTAGCTGCAAATCTATAGAAGTCATACAGAACCACCTCTACTACATCAAGAGTTCCAAGCCATTGTGGTCATGAAGGTTGGGTAGGAGCAGGCCATTTTCAGAGGAAAACATGGCCTCTCATCTCTTCAACTGTGGGAGCGTGACTGACCGAGGGCCTCAGCAGTTGCAGGGCTTTAAAACCCATCTTTGTGTTTGACCAGGGAGTCCACACTTCTCAAGACCTGCTCCCAGAAAACAACTGAACACAGAGGGACAATTAGGCAACCAGTTCATGGGAGACGTGGGGTTCCTCTGATAGATGACTATTTGCTCCAAGATTCCCCACGGATATTTTCTTAGAAATGTACCATTGTCTTAAACTTTTCCTACCCAACCTTCATGTCTTATCTCTTCCTCCTCCACAGGGCACCTACATGGTGATCTGACAAGTTGCCCAGCCTTCCCCAGCTTCCTTGCTTTTTTTTTTTTTTTAAAGATTTTATTTAACTTATTTGACACAGAGAAACACAGCTAGAGAGGGAACACAAGCAGGGGGAGTGAGAGAGGGAGAAGCAGGCTTCCCGCTGAGCAGGGAGCGGATACAGGCCTGGATCCCAGCACTCAGGGATCATGGCTTGAGCTGAAGGCAGACACTTAACAACTGAGCCACACCAGTGCCCCTGCTTCCTCACCTTTTCCCCTCATTCAAGTTGTCCGCAATTAATCTCTTGTATATCTAATCCTATCATAGTATCTGCTTCTTGGAAGACCTGAACTAATATAACATTAAAAATCACATCTTAAGAATTTCTGATTTCACTGGCACCTGGGTGGCTCAGTGGGTTAAAGCCTCTGCCTTCAGCTCAGGACATAATCTCAGGGCCCTGGGATCGAGGCCTGCATCAGGCTCTCTACTCAGCCGGGAGCCTGCTTCCTCCTCTCTCTCTGCCTGCCTCTCTGCCTACTTGTGATCTCTCTCTCTGTCAAATAAATAAATTAAAAAAAAAAAAAAGAATATCTGATTTCCCAATTTTGCCATCTTTTCAACAAGACAGAAAAAGAAATTTAAGTGACCTAGGAAGGGCCAGGGACTATCAGGCAATGAATATCATTGTTAATAACTTTATTATATGCATTAATTTATTCATCCCACAATTATTGATTTCTTACTGTGCCAGGTACACTACTAGGTGCTTGGAAAGCAGAGATGAATAGGACCTAGTCCTTGCTCCCTACAATTTCACTGACTGGCAAAGAAGGCAATATTTCCTGGACAAACTCTAAAGGAATTAGAAATACAGGATTACGGAACCCAGACAAAAACACAATTTGACACAATTTGATTTTTCTAACCAGAGAAAGGTTGAGGATGGAGGTTCAGTAATCTGAGCTCTGAAATTTAAGTAGGCATTCACCAAACGAGAAGACAAGAGGAGAAGTTTCCAGTCAGAGAGTGTGGCATAAGCAAAGGCAAGAAGCTATGCTAGTTCCTTATGGGATGTGTAAGAAGTGGTGAAGAGTAGGCGTGGCCAAACTCAGGGGGTGTTTGGGGGTCACTAAACTGAGAAAGGAGAAGCTCACGTCATGATGACACAATGACTGACTACCAGACTGAATTTCTAGTAAATAAATGTCTAGATTTACAGTTTTTCTTCTCACACAAAGGGATGTCTTCAACTTGTTCTTACAGAGTCTCCTCAGTATGGAATCACATTTACAGCAAAAACTGTAAGGGGCACAAAGAAAAAGTTCTGATTCTTAACTCTGATGTGCATGAGACTTCATAGGAATGTATTAAATATATACACTCAAGATAACTAGGTAATGAAAGAAAATTGTAATTAATATCCATATTAATCATAGGTATTATAGTTAATATCTATATGTTATTTTGTCTAGAAAATAGTTCATGTGGCTAACATGGTTATAGTTAACAACCCCCTATATTCTGAGCTCCATACTAAGTGCTGGGGGATTCTTTCAAAGGAAAATTAGAGACAAGCTCTCCTCCTCTATTATTAGAGCCCATTCTTTGTGGGCAGAATGATGAAAGGAAATACAAAGACATGGTAAGAGCTATGAAAATGAGGACTTCTGGGTCCTCAGGGAACAGAGGGACATCCATCCCTTTTGTAGGAGTGGGTAAGAGTGGCTGATGGTGGTTAGGGAGCTTCCCCGAGAAACTGTCTAAGCTGGGCCTTAGGGCAGTGACTTCTATATATAATAAAACGCTAAATAATAAATGTTCAGAATAATTTTAATGTTACTCTAATACCTTCATAGAATCAAGTGTAAATTTCTCATCCAATGTATCTAATGCTCTCCACACTTCCTCAGTAGTAAGAGATAACTTGTGTCGAGTGCTTTCCTACTCATTGCCCAGAGAAAGCCCTCATATGGCAGAATATGTTTGATTCTTTCTAAACTTCCTAGATACAGCTTTCATCAGGACAATCTGTCCCCACTCTTTGATGTTCCTTTAAACCCTTCTCTCACTGGCTGGAAGACCTTGGCAAGTTATTTAACAGTTTGTGCTACAGTGTCCTGTAAAATGGGCATATTATGTGCCTATCTCATAGAGCTATTGTGAGGCATAAATGAGTTAATTATAAACAAATGGTCTCTGGTAAGTGCTGCATAAGTGTTTTAAATTGTTACTATGGCCCTTACCCAGTGTTCAAACTCAAGTTTTACTCACATCACCACTCACATCAAATAACTTGCCCATAGAGGTATTTCATTTTTTTGAAATCTGATGGCACTTTAAAAATCCCTTGTGAATGGTTAGCATACAATACCTTGTACTGTTACTTGTTTTCTCTGAATGGGCCTGAGGACAGCCAGCTGGAATTGGAATCCCAGCATCACCGTCTGTAACTTTGGCAAAGCTACTCCTCAAGCCTCAATTCCCTCATTTGTAAACTGTGAATAATAATAACACCCACCTCCACGATGGGTTCTGTGCACCCCAATTGGCAAAATATGCCTGAGGTCTAACAGGGTGGCTGGCACCAAAGAGCTCATAAATGTTTGATATTAATAAACTGTAAGTCCCAAATATGCAGAGTGTTCCTGAATTCTCAAATTCCCAGCACCTGATCCAGTTACTGGAAGATAATGATAAAATTGTTGTAACACTGTGGACAGGGAGAAAGCATTAGGAAAAAAAGTCATTGAGAGGTAAAATGCCAAGACCTGATGGGTTTATACCTCATGAATTCAGTTCAGTTAACAGTATAGTGAGCACTAACTGGGGTACTTCGGACAATGTGAATGTGAGTGACATGTGGTCACCAAGAGCCCCACAAACCAACAGATGAGATGGCACAGGTAAACATAAAGCCATTATAAGAAGGTACGTAATCGACATTCAAAATTGAAAAAAAAAATTCTGAATTGTGAGGAAGAAGAAAATCCTGCTCATTTCTAAAATACTGATTTAACACCCACTAGTCACAGTAGGTGGCATTCCCATGGAGACTTTCAGAAGAAGCAATGGGAAGAGGGTGGGAATGGCTGTTGTTCCAGTTCCCCAGTTTTTGTATCTAAAAAAACGAATCAGGGACACCTGGGTGGCGCAGCTGGTTAAGCACCTGGTTTAGGTCATGATCCCAGGGGTCTGGGATCCAGTCCGTATGAGGCTCCCTGCTCAACGAGGAGTCGGCTTCTCCTTCTGCTGCCGCTTGCTCTGCTTGTGCCTGTGCGCTCTCTCTCACAAGTAAATAAATACAATTTTTAAATAAATCAATAGAACAGAGCAAACCAATTCCCTCTGCCACCAAAAAATAAACCAAATCAAAATAACAAAACACAAAAGCCATCAACAAAAATAACCATGTTGCTTTAAATTTTACACTTCCAAAGGTATCTCTCATGTAATTCCCTTAAAAATTCTTGGAGGTGGGTGTGAGCTTGCCATAAATTTAGAGAGTTTCTTCCTTGCCCTAATTCACAAACCAATATATTATTTCACCAGGATTCAAACCTCCTAATGTCTGAGTTCAAGTTCTCCCTCCCAGTTCTATGTATTTTCTTCTACATTCCTCAGCTGCTCTCTTCCCTCCGGTATCTCACACCTTCCCGACCTTTTCAGGACTTCCTTGTCTTGAAATCCCCCAGCTCTGGGTCACCCCCCACCGTTTACCAAGGCCTGATACTGTTCAGAGGAGGAGGAGAAGGAGGAGGAGGAGGAAGAAAGAGAGCATAAAAAGCAGTAACTTTCATAGAAGGGAAAAATAGATAAGCATTTTATTCCTTCACTAAGAAATGGGAAACTACTGATCTTTACTCCTTATCATCATACAAAAAGCATGTTGCTTGAAATACAATGATAGTAAGGAATATACTAAGTAATCTTTAAGTATTTATGGTGCTATAGATTAGTTGTGTAGTATAGACAATTTTACTAGAGCTTTTAAGTGCTTCCGGCTTTAGTGTTTTAAACTGCTTAAGCATTTACACTTAATGGTCATATGAGGATAATGCCTACTCTCTTAATATAGCAGCACTGAAAACCAAATTTATACAGAATGTATCACTTTTAAAGATTGGTTTTTCGAGTGACTTAATGAACACCATCGAACCTCGACATCACCCCTCAACAATTTTTCCTTAAATGCATATTAACTTTCACTTGCTCAAATATGTACAAATGGGGAAAATGGCTCCTTCTGGGGGTTTATGGCTGCCTCTGAGGGTTTTTCAGGTATTCCACAGAGCCAAACTGAAGCACATAAATAACCTTCCCAAGGGTGACTTCTTCGTCATTTTGCTCCTTGTACCTATGGGAATTCATCATAACAAAATGCCCTGGAGGGCTGATTTGAATACCATTTCCCAGTGGGAATTTTTTGTAAAATGCTCATTTATTAGCCATTGAGGACTCTGATGCTTACATGAGCCCAGCGGAGGGTTAAAAGGTTGTAGAGCAAATATAGAAATTCATTAGTTTATAATATAAACTTCTCAGGAAAGAAACAATGCCCATTATTCTGTGTTCTGAGAGGAGCTACAGAGAAGGAAACACTTTGCTACATTAAAAACGTTATTCAAAAAAATACTGAGTAATTTCTTTGAACTCCTTTAAGAAAATTATTACTATTACTACTAATATTATTATTCAAAATGCCAGACAAGACTATTGTTGATGGTAGTAACTAGGTCATTTGTAAAGGCAGAGTATTGACACAAGGAGGTGCTCAATAAATATCTGTTGGAGAGTCACTTAAAAATATCAAGGGTATTTTACTGAAACTGATTTCCATGTGACTTTGAAAAGTTCTCTGCATCACTATTTGGTCAGAAGGGAATTTTAACTAGAAGAGACGATTTTAGCTTAAAACTCTGAATCATTGTTTTTAGAACAGGTACTAAACTTGACAGAACAAGGTCTTACTTCCCCATAATTCCTTCTCTTCATTAATGTCATTTTTTTCAATGCATTTAAAAGACAGTGCATGCCCTAGATTCTGAAGTCACTAATATATATTCATGAGCCAAACATGACTGGAGTGTTATCCTGCAAAGCTCCAGAGCTTATCACGTTCTTGTCTCAGATTAGTAGCACTTTTTGACCCAAAGGTGAGGAGATGTCTGTTTAACCAGACTCAGGAAGGTCAATAATGCTTCTCTGTGTCATGTCCTTGTACATGTTAACTCTATCTCTATTACCTATTTTTCATTAAATATCAATATAGACCAGAATAACTGTTTCAATGGAATATATCATATTCTATACATATTTGATATTGTAATTAAGTTATTTAGGATTCTTATTCATGCACAGGGTGGGTTTCCTGAGGTTTTTGCTATCTGTCAGATACCAGTTTTCGTTGTTTGAAACACAACCTCAGAGTATCTAGTGTTCATTATTCATAAGCTGAATCTATAATAAAATGGAAAAGGAAAATTTGGAGGTTATAAACAAAAGTGATAAATACTTGAAGAGGATAAATGTGTTTAGATCTGACTTGTTGATTTCTAACCAGTTTTGTCTGATAGTAATGCTTACAGTCTCAATTAAAATATACTTTTGAATTGATTTGTGTTACCTAGGGACTAAACTCATAATCTGTGTTTATATAAACAAAGTTGTTGTGACTATTTAAATTTTCTTAGTTTTAGGCTTATGCTTAAATATTGTGGCCTACTTTTTGCAGTAAGTGATTTGCCTTTCAAATCCTTCTGGTTCAATCTGCAGAGTATCTTCTGTTGCTTAATGAGTTCTTCAGCACTTCTCACGAACTCACTAGATATGTAGTGTCCTCATTATTAGACTGATCCTGTATGTTGTATGTTTTTTATGATTACTATATAAGGATCTTCTCTTAAAATAAATCATATTTATGCAAGTAAGGCAAACACAGAAGCATGCTAACTTTTCTTTTCAGAAGATACACTCTCATTGAAAACCTTAATTCTTAATTTCAATGAAGTATGTCAGGCCTTGACAAGGAGAAAGGAGAAGACATTGCGTTTTAGGGGGTCAAGTCAATGCATTCAGAATAATAAGCTTCATTTAGGAAGGGAGCACAAAGTTTGCATTTTGGAAATGAATGCGCTTCCAAATTATGAGCTCTTAATAAATAATATTCTTGACAGTATAATCAACAACAGAAATATGAGAAGATGCATCTTAAGTAGTAGTAAATGCTACATATAATTTGCTTATTTCCACCATCACAATAAACTTATTTTTCCCATTTCATTAATTAGGAAACTGAATCTTAGAAATGTTAGATAATCTTAGGACTTAGTTCTAAGATGAGAGTTCAAGAGCTTAGTTTCGAACTGAGATCTGCTTGATTATAAAACCTGAGCTTTGAGGGTACCTGGGTGGCTCAGTGGGTTAAAGCCTCTGCCTTTGGCTCAGGTCATGATCCCAGAGTCCTGGGATCAAGGCCCGCATCGGACTCTCTGCTCAGCAGGGAACCTGTTTCCTCTGGCCTCTCTGACTACTTGTGATCTCTCTATGTCAAATAAATAAATAAACTCTTAAAAAAACAACAACAACAAACCCTGAGCTTTGAAATCACAATAGCAAATTAACGAATAAGCCAACTATAGTGATCTACAATGGGATTTTTAATATCTTAAAAAAATTTTGGAAAAATGATAATGCTTCTGATTAAAGGATGAAAAATTCAATAAAGGCAACAGGTCAAAAATGTTAAAAAATAATACAATAATATGTGGCTCTAAATGGCTGAACACAGCAAGTTTATTTTCTGTTTTAGAAAGTAATTTTCTATTTTTACATCTGTTTTCCTGCTTAAGGTGACTTGGATTTGGTTTTCACCATATTTGGAACAGTTTGCTGTGCAGAAGCCCAGCTTGAAATAAAATGGCAGTTGATATTTTTCATATTGGCATACTTTGTGTAATATTCAGTGGCTTTTCAATGGCATTTGGAACATGAATAGAAATGACAGAGCCAGCCATCCTAAAAGCAAAACAATTGCTTAGACCACCATTGTGAAAGTATTAATATAATTCAGCTTTAAGGCTGCTGATGTCTCCACGCTTAGTGAAATTGATGGTATTTCAAGCCAGAAGTCTGAACAAGAAATGAAAAAACAAATCTCTAAAATAAACTCAGAGCAACTGCTAAGTATTTTTAAAAACATAAAATGTAACATGCACAAGAGTGTATTCATGCTAGCACATTTGTGCTACAGAGCTAGAAGGAATCTGACATGCTAGTCTCTCATGGCCAACTAAAGGCCTCATTCATTCATTTGTTTATTCAACAAATATTTTTTTAATCACATTCCATGTACCAGATATTTTTCTAGGTGTTGGGGATAATGATAAATGGGGGTGGGAAGGAGCACTATAAAGGTCCTGTCATCATAACATTACAGACAATAAACAAGCAGATAAATATATCATGAAGCAGTCACTGTTATGAAAAAAATAGTAATAAAGCAGGAAAACAGAATTCGATATGCCAAAGGTAAAGATGGGAATGATCAAATAAGATTTCACTGAAAAGGTGACAAGCAAGCACAGCATTGAGGTAAATGAGAGTAACTTGTGATTTGGGGGTAAAAAAAATTTCAGACAGAAAGAATAGCAAGCACAAAGGCCCTGAGGTGGAGGTATGTTGGAGTGTGTAGTAAAAGCCAAAAAGAGGCTTATGGGGCAGCAAACTAAGAAAGGGAGAGACTAGTAGGAGATAAAGTCAGACAGGGAGAGTAGGGCCCCCATAAAGAGCTTGACTTTGACAAGAAAAGAGACAAGAAAAATTGTTAGAGACAAGAAAAAAATTTTTTTATTAGAGACAAGAAAAATTAGAAAACATTTTAATAGAAGAATGGCACATTATGCCTTATATTTTAAAATAATTGCTCTGGATGCCACCTTGATAAAAGACTTATAGGGACTGAGGGTGGAAACAGTTGAGATCAGACAGGTTACTATGATTATCCACATGAGAGATGACAGTGGCTGGGATAATTGAATTCCAGATGTATTTGTTAATAAACTGGATGTGATGTAGAGAAGACTCCAGGGTTTTTGGATGTGATAAGGAGAGGTGATAATAATAAACTCTCAAAAACAAAAACAAAAACAAAAACAAAAACAAAAACAAAAACAAAAAAACCTCTCAAATCTGGGGGCTAAGCAACTGGCAGAATGGAGCTGCATTGACTAGGGGACGTCTATGGATGGAGTGGTTTGGGGCAGGAAGTGGGAATCGGAGTTTTGTCTAATATAGGTTTGAAAGGCCTAATAGCAACTGAGCAAAAAGAAATAGGCAGTAAGTCTGGAATTCAGTGGTGAGATTGAGATTGGAATTGCTTGGGCTCATCAACATGCAGTTGACATTTAAAGCTATGAGACTTGTTTGCCTGGAGATAGAGGAGAAGAAAGAGATTGTACCTTGAGAGATCGGGATGGGGAAATCAGCAAAGGAGAGTGAGAAAAAGTGATAAGAGAGAATCAAGGCAGAAGGACCTAATAAACCAAGGGGAAGAAGAGTTTCAAGAAGAGGAAAGTGATGGCACCTGGGTGGCTCTGTCGGTTAAGCATCTGACTTCAGCTCAGAGATCAGGCCCCTCTTCTGACTCCCTGATCAGTAGGGAAGCTGCTTTTCCTTCTCCCTTGCCCCTTCCCCTGCTAGTGCACTCCCTTGCTCTCTCCCTCTCTCAAATAAACAAACAAACAAACAAACAAACAAATAAATAAATAAATAAAATATTTTAGGGAAAAAAAAGGAAAGGGGAAGTAATCAACTGAATCTGCTATGTCAAACAATCAAGAAAGATGAAGTCTAAGATCTCACCATTGAATTTGGCAATGTGGAGATCAGTGGTGATATTGATATGAACTGATTTGTAAAAATGGTGGGGACAAAAGCCTGATTAGTGTGGTCAGAGAGAGAATGGAGTAAGACATAGTAGAGAAAGCCACTGCAGACAACTTTTTCAAGGGACTCTGGTGTGTGTGTGTGTGTGTGTG
>PITA01000710.1:0-171058 GCA_004023965.1 Spilogale gracilis | reverse complement strand
AACCCTCTTACACTGTTGGTGGGAATGTAAACTGGTGCAGCCGCTTTGGAAAACAGTGTGGAGATTCCTTAAAAAATTAAAAATAGAGCTATCCTATGACCCTGCAATTGCACTACTGGGCATTTACCCCAAAGATACAGATGTAGTGAAAAGAAGGGCCATAGGTACCCCAATGTTCATCGCAGCAATGGCCACAATCGCCAAACTGTGGAAAGAGCCAAGGTGCCCATCAACAGATGAATGGATAAAGAAGATGTTGTACATATATACAATGGAATACTATGCCTCCATCAGAAAGGATGAATATCCAACTTTTGTAGCAATATGGACTAGACTGGAAGAGATTATGCTGAGTGAAATAAGCCAAGTAGAGAAAGTCAAGTATCACATGGTTTCACTTACTTGCGGTGTATGAGGGGTAACCTGGAGGACAGTGGGAGAAGGAAAGTAAATGGGAAGTAGGGTAATCCAGGGAGAGAAACGAAACAACAGAGACTTTGGACACAGAAACAAATGGAGGGACTTGGAGGGAGGGGGGTGGAGGGATGGGAGAGCCTGGTGGTGGGTACTGGGGGCACCTATTGCATGGAGCACTGGGTGTGGGGAATGGGGAATGAATCTTGGGACACTGGAAAAAAAATTTAAGTAACAATAAAAAAAAAGAAGGGATATATTTTAGCATATTTGCATATACAATGTTAGAGAGGGAAAGTGATGACAGGAGAAAATGTAAAACATCTGCCACAATGACCTTCCCTTGGTGCAAAGGTATGGAATCTATACATGGAGAGAGAAGTTCATGGTAGATAGAATGCGGGCCAACTCATCCATTGTAATGGAAGGAAAGGCAAAGTTTGGGGGTTAGATGCAGGGATATTGTGAGTCATGGCACTGGGAACTTGTGGAAATTGGGCTCCTGTGATGGTTAGCAGAGTTCATTTTATATCTTTTATTTTCTTCTTTTTTAAGATTTATTTATTTATTTGAGAGAGAGAGAGAGAAAGCCTGTGAGCGTGAGTCAGGGGAGGGATAGAGGAAGAGGGAGAATCTCAAGCAGAGTCCCCAGCTGCGCGTGGAGCCTGTCACGGAGCTCAATCTCACAACTTCTAAGATCATGACTTGAGCCCAAATCAGGAGGCAGACGCTTAACTGAGTCACCCAGACACACCTAGCAGAGTGCCTTTTGTACTTACATTGTAGTAAAGGACAGAGAGAAATAGGCAACCAACTGGAGGAAAAGTTTCTAGACAAGTGCTTAATGTGTACTCAGTGTGGGGAAGGAAAGGTGGCTGGGGACTAAGGGTTCTGTGTTAAACAGCACATTCAAAGCCCTTGGGGAGAGACAGTGGAGGACACTCTTGGGACTGAGAATAGCTAGAGGGATGGTGGCTGGAGAGAAGTGTTGGGAATGAAGAGGTATAGTAAGAATTGTGAGGATTACATAAGTTTGAGAAAAGGGAGAAAAGATTAATGAGATGCAGAACCTTATGTTCCAGCAAATGGAAAAAGATCAGAGGTTAAAATATTATTCTGAATGTGACAAACACAATTAAAATTATGTACAAAATATTACAGAAGCTCAGAGATTGGAAAGATTAACTTTGCTTCGGATAAGGGGTAGAGAAATGGAGGAGTTTTCAATTTGTCCATTAATTCCAAGATGCATTCTCAGATATATTGATCATTACCAGATACAGAATTAAAGAGAAGCACTCACTGGTAGTAGGCCAATCAGAACACCAAAGAGGATGTTCTAATCTTTTTTTTATGCTTTCAGAGTTCTGCTTTATTTTCTTATATATATTTCTTAAAAAAATAATTTCTTGTACTTCTAGCAAAAGAGGAGCATGATTGAAAATCTTAAAATAAGACATATTTGGGGCTCACATTTCTTACTTCTAATATTGAAAATTTAACAGAAAGCCATCTAGTTTAGAATAAGTTATAAACAAGTGATTTCACCTATAGAAAGAACCCACTGTTTCTCAGAAGTCTCCAAGTGATATTTATCTCACTGTCTAGGCTTACAGTCCTGCAAATCTTAACTCATGAAAGAGAATTTTCAATGCCTGTAATTACTTTGTTAATCATAGTTAGTTGACTATTAGGTTGACGTCCTTTCAGGACATTCTCCCACTTTCATACTCTCATCATTCCAATCCACTGCCAAATTAATAAAATCAGTGGAAGAGAAGTGCTGTGTTTGTATTAAGGAAAATCCTCTAATTTCTGCAAAAGTAATTTATAGAGCCTAGGGGGGTGAATTTATAACACTGTACAGGTATACAGAGGTAGAGAATTCTGGGTTCCTTTTCTTGCCCAACACTGATTGCTACACATTTTTTAACAGTTCTACCTACTCTTCTCTAATTCCTCAGGGAACTCAAAGAGGCAGTCTCCTGAGAGAGGACTGTGAAGGTAAACACTGGAATAATGAGAAAACAAGCCATAAGTGCCATGCCAGGATTAGTCCTCCATGTAACATTCATTCATTTGTACGTTCATTCATTCAGCAAATATTTGTTGATGCCTGCTGTGCAGGACACTGGAGAGAAAGGTGAGCACAGACCCAGTAAAGGTGTTTGTCCTCTTGTGAGGGAGGCAAAGAGGCAAAATTTTCACTGTACCCAAGACACACAAAATGTCCTGAATATTTGATCAAAACCTTTATCTCAGCGGAGACAAGCCATGTGTAACGGGCAGAACTTCTCCAGAGAAATTCACAGGTGCACAAAGGGACAGAAGTCTGGACTCAGCTTCTGCCTCAGCCCTCCCTTATCACAAATGCAGCCAAATACAGAGATCAAACAGAAAAAAAAAAAAATGAGAAAAAAGTGACCCAAGGATGCCTTAAACTACTATAAGTAGACAAAATATCCAGATCAGCTAAGTAGATGTAAAATGATTTCTATTTTTAAGTCTGCCAATATATAAAGATAAACAAAGAACTATAGTCAGGAATTCTGCTCAAAGAATACAGCATGATATGATATAAAAGTCCAAAGAGCATTTATAAAAAATGAAAGGAAAATCCATATACAGTCTTTTAACTTCATAAGGAAAGGATAAGGGCACCAATTATTATAGGATTGTGAAGGGTGCTTTACTCTGCAGCTAAATGGCTTAATCTACCAGAATTTGGGGGTTCCTTTTTAATGGAGCCATCTCTATAACGAATGGCCCCTTCCACTGTCGCAAAGAAAAAAAAATGCAGGGAGGGTGTCAAGCTCCAATAAATTGTGTGGGAAGTAAGATGATCGTTAAGAAGTCTCTCTCAGTGTCACCTTAAGGAGCCACTGGCTACAGAACTGGGCAACAGGGTGGCTGAATGGAGTTGGAGGTGAGGGGTGTGGTTAAGAACTCTGAAAAACAGAAGTAAGTGTGTGTGTGTGTGTGTGTGTGTGTGTGTGTGTGTGTTTATTCTCCACAACAACAGAAAGAAGGTACTTTGGATCTGTTCAATCAAATAACAAAGAGAGAACTGGGATTCTAGATTAATTTCTTGTTGTCTACTGACAAGTTGCAAACAAGATAGTTTAGTATCTATAATACCCTGGAATGTTTTAACAAATTATGAGAAGACTCCTATGAGAAATTGTATAACTTAAAAAAAGATGTGAAATTCCATAATATTTAAGTCAGATGTGTTTGGTTCATGATTTATTGTAAATATATGTTATTTCTATTTTTTTACAGAATTAGAACAATACTTAAATCTAACCCCCAAATTCTTGAATTCTCAAATATTAAAATGGATGCCAAATTTTTTTTCCAAAAAATTAATAAAGGCAAGTGCCGTAAGTGTATCTCTCAAATACATCTTTCCCATAGGGAAGTATCTGGGACTGCCTCAGGTTATAAGGCTTGTAAGGAGACAAGAAATGCTAAGTGGGAAGTCACACTGTAGAAGACTTGGGAAGAATTTTTTAACTTGCCTTGTTAAAACTAATTACCATAGATAAAAAGAGCTAGATAACTTAGAGTATTCATTAGCTCTCTCACTCCACTAAGCAGCCATCCCCAAAGTGCTAATATCTTTCCTACTACATTCTTAAAAGGTTTCATAGTCACTATTCATGATTCACACTTCGAAAA
This sequence comes from Spilogale gracilis, assembly GCA_004023965.1. Taxonomy (NCBI): domain Eukaryota; kingdom Metazoa; phylum Chordata; class Mammalia; order Carnivora; family Mephitidae; genus Spilogale; species Spilogale gracilis. The sequence continues at coordinate 166,963 of PITA01000710.1, read as the reverse complement.
GACCAACTTCCTGATTAATGCCTAAATGGAAAGAGTAAAAATGTGCCTCAAAAATTAGTACAGGCCTCAAAGGTGTAAGCCTGTCTATCTTAAAGATTTCAGGCACATTTTTAAAAAAGAAAAGAAAGAGAAAGCTAACCTAGAGATGTTATTAGTTTTCCCCACGGCCGCCCTCCTTCTCACATCTGTAACACCCATTCTAGGAGCCGTGGTCATGCAGCCTCGTACTTGGGGTAAACACATTGCGATTTGCCAAAGCTTCAGCTCTGTGTATTCCCATGCTCCTTCGAAATAAAGGACGAGGTTGATTCCATGGCTTTTTCCCCTCCTTGATCAGAACTGTTTGCAACAGTATTGCATACATACGTGAATGGCCAACTCTGCATTATTTGTGCTACATGACGGTTTCCAGGGACTGGAAATATCCTCTAAATGGGCTGATTCTCAATTCAGTCATTTCTACAGCACTTCCCCCAATTATGAGCATTCACAGCCATGAATAAAGTTGTGTACCTGAGCAGTGTTTCAACTACTGACAGATGGACTTAGAAATAGCTCTTTGTCTTTTACCTCCCTCCTTTTTGGGGAGAAGAAAGATTCTTTTTTCTTTTTTTTTTTTTTTTTAACAGAAGGTCAATATGCTCCTGGGAAATGTGCATATGCTCAAGTCTACATAAGTGATTTTAAAGATCTTCTAATTCATGTGTTTATTCCTCAACTTCCAGCTACTACCTTGGGTTATTAAAATATACAATGTCACCCTCGTATGCATGTTGCATCCAGATTGATTTTTCTACTTTGATCGTAACACTTTTCTGCCCCCACACCATTATTCAATGGCATAAACTCTGTGATAATGTAAACCCCTTAGTTGGGAATTCGAAGTTCATCGTAGTTAGACCCCAATCTGTGTGGTTTCTCCTTTAGCAATACAATAAATGTCTATTTTCTCCAACTGGTCTCTTGCTTGTCTCCAAGCATACCTTGAATTTTTATTATAAAACACCATCCATTGCTTCTCTTCCCTGAACTACCCTCATTATTTCATCCTCATACAAATGGTCCATCTGGCTTCTGCTAACCAATCTAGTCCCCCTCCCCATCTTACTTACATATCCCTCACTCCCTGGAATCACTGAGATCTCTTATTTACTCTTCCTATTATTTTATGTGTAATCGTTCTTAAAAATTACCTTAAAAGGGGGTACCTGGGTAGCTTAGTCAGTTAAGCATCCAACTCTCAATTTCAGCTCACGACATGATCTCAGGGTTGTGAGATTGAGCCCTGCATTGGGCTCCACCCTAGGTTGGAGTCTGTTTAAGATTCTCTCTCCCTCTCTGTCTACCCCTCCTCGATCCTCCCTTTCTAAAAGCAAATAAACAAACAAACACAAACCTTAATAAACCTTTCTGTGTAAATCTATCAATTGGGGGAAAGTCTTAGTCCATGCATTATAGTCTTTCAGTTCAAAGTATATAAATAGCACTTATTTTGTACATTAACTCTTATAGACCTTATTTCATATTCTTCATTGTGCTATTATTTCACTACATATCTTATTTCTCCTTCATGAGGGCAGAAACCTAGAATGCAGTTTTTCTATAGTTCACAAGGTTCAGTCAGAGTACCTTACTACACAAATCCAGTGTTTCCCTTATATGATAAATGTTGGACCAACAAATGATTCAGTATAATACAGTTTATCTTTTTAAATAATAAATTTGCTACATGTTTACAACAACATGCATGGAAATAAAATTTTAGTTACAATATTTATTGGAATTTTATGAAGACTTTGTTTAGTTCTGCAAAACATGCAAATGGCAGAAAGAATACATTAATGAATCAGTTTATTGTTATTAAATTTGCTTCTGCAAATTGGTGCTTGAGAAAGTCTTAGAGGTTTATATGACATTTATCATATATGTGATTAAATAACCCTTTGTGTATTTATTTGTCTAATGTCTTTATTTCTTACTAGACTGACCATTCCATGAAGCCAGGGACTATGCATACCTTATTTATTTCCATATCTTCAGTACTTTGAACAGTGTCTGGTGCATGCAGGATCTCTAAATATATTTGAGGGTCAATGAATCAGGAATGAATACCTTTAAAAAATGGAATGACTTCAAGAATAACTCATATCACCAGCACTCTTACCTCTTTAGGCTCTGATCCATAATAATAGCTCTTCAGATGCACTTATCTGGGCTGAAGCTATAGTTTCATCAAGGTTCTCTAGATCTCTTGCTTGACTTTTACCCTCCCCATGAATTAAACTTGGTCAGAAGTGCCTACTGGGACCTCCTTTCCTGATGTAAAATACTGGTCACTTTTAATCAGTGACTTCGAGGTCCCAGGTTTGTCAGGCAGAAGAAGCCCCAGAAATGCCAACAGAAGAAACCATGTGTGTGTGTGGTTTGGAAGGGGAAATTTCACCTGATTGATTTCTGGGGATCCCTAATCATCAGCATCATGACAACAGTATCGTCTGGTGACAGTGGCGGAGATGCTCTCAGTTTGGCTCTTGGTCTTCTAGAGAAGCTAGACATGAGGGTGTCGAAATAGAGGTAAGTCAGCCCTGGCATTCTCAGAAGTAATGTGTTCTGGAAATTATGGTATTGATTGCCACAGAAGGTTCTATTCAAAAGTCAGATGCTTCTCTGGTTCTATTCCTAGTTGTAATTACTTTTGTCTTATTACCAATGCTCCAACTGAACTTCCTTCTGTGAAGTTATTGTTGTTACTATGGCTGTTGGAGGCAGGGTAGACCCTCTCCCCACTGAACAATGGCAGAGTGAAATGGGGATCTTCTTATCCCCACAGTTAGCTCCTGAAATGACTCTGAAAACAGGTCTCAAAGCAGCCCCCTAAAATTACCCAACAAGAATTGGATCATTTGTTCCCATCCCACAAATCTTCTTCACAGTCCATATTAGCAGAAATTGCTCTGGTCAGGGGCCAATTCAGATATACTTTCTAGAGAACTGGGAAGGTCAATAAAGTCATTCATTTTCAGGATGTCTTCACACAGAATGACTATTGTGAGATGAACCAATGAGCGTTTTCACTTTTCGACTATTGTTTAGTATTACAGAGACATGGCCAAAATCTTAATTTGCAATGTGTGTCTTCTTCTGCATTCCATAGTTATGTTTCAATAACCTATATTTCACATCCAGAAGGAGAGAATGGAAGGAACATTCATACAATCAATAGTTCTGTGGTGTCCTTCTCACCCAGCTTAGTTTAAGAACAAATTTTCATTATTCTGGAGTTTGAATCAACAAGATTATAATTAAAATAACAGAATTTCAAATTTATTTTCGGTTCAGATATTGGAAGAATCATGAAGATTCTAATCATCATTTTAAAAAAATACAGAGCTAATAAAAATAAATCAGTCTGCAGAAAAGCCCTCTGGTGTCTACAGCACACGCAGGACACAGAGGATGTTGACTGATACTTAAATGAGACAAACAGAAAGATTGAGTTTTTTATCTTGTGCGGTAGGAACGTATAACGAGGGTAACACAGAAGTAGCAAATATAAATTATTCATTACCAGCGGAATAATATCTTAGAGAGGGAGAGATAAAGAGTAGAGCTTGAGGATAAAGACCTAGAAATGTGTTCTAACAGGTTCTGGATTTAAATCTATGAAAACCATCCAAAACAAGTTCAGAGTTAAACTAAATGACTTCAAAAGTGTTTTCTGAGTCTGATTTTAATGATTGTATGGGTTAGTAAGTCAAAACTGTCATACATTGTATGCTTTATACAGGATGATTCTTAATATTGATGATACTTTCAAAGACCTTTGTCAATTGATTCCTGTTGTGGATAACACTGCGTCTTCCCCACTGAACGTATCTGCTACCTTTCCCAGTGAGAAATTTAGTGTGAAAAGTCCAGTGATCCATAGGGAAACAACTGAAAGTTTTTAAATTGCTGTCTGTTTTGGAGCTTTGTTTGAATAGAAATATACCAGGAAACAGAAGGGGAGGTACAGGGCGGGGCGGGGGGGAGCGGGCAGGGAAGAAAAAAGAAAAAAGAAAGAAAATGGTAGTAATAAGATGAGAATAAAAATTACTGGCTCCTTAGGAACAAATGCTTGCAATTTTAATGGCTTTCTGGTTTTGAAAACCCAACCATTTTTATAGTGCATTTTTTAAGACCAGCATTTCCTAAATGATTTCTATTTCCTGTCCTTAATTCTAATCGAATTTTGGTCACCTCTGTTACAGAGCTGATTAGTTTGTAGGGCCCCTTTGAAGTGTTCCTTTACTTGGTCTGCTTCCCATTTTCCCATTGGGTTTTTCGAGTGAAACATTTTGTGTTCCTTGAATCCTGTTTTTTTCTCCAAGTATTAAAACAAATAAACAAGGGCAACAACAATAAAAGTAGCAGTAGCAACAGCAAAATGGCTTACTTTCTTTGTCTGAAGATGGTTATATTATCAAACTAAAAGTCTTCTCCTGAGACTGGGCTTGCCAAAGTATGCCCACTGCAGGGAACCTGAGCTCTCCCACTAGACAAGAGGCACTCAGTGAAGTGGCCGTTGTTTGTTTTTTGTTTGTTTGTTTGTTTGTTTTTAAAGGTTTTTTATTTATTTGACAGAGAGAAACACAGTGAGAGAGGGAACACAAGCAGGGGGAGTGAGAGAGGGAGAAGCAGGCTTCCTGCCGAGCAGGGACCCTGATGTGGTACTCGATCCCGGATCTCCGGGATCATGACCTGAGCCAAAGGCAATCCCTTAACCAACTGAGCCACCCAGGAACCCCTGAAGTGGCCGTTTGTACCTTGTGGAAAAGGGCTCGATACCAGGACCCTGGGATCATGACCTGAACTGAAGGCAGACATTTAACTGACTGAGCCACCCAGGCGTCCCCATAGCCACTTTAAGTAGGGGTTCTGTGAAGAAGGAAATGGTTGGAAGAGTTCTTGGTACATTAAAGTGCCACGTGAGTCTTCACTGCTATAAACTGTATCTGTTTATGTATGTCCCTAAAAAAATCCAAGCTGACATTCCAGTTGTTTTTCTTTTTTAAATAAAATAGAAAGTTTATAATGGAGCTGTTTTTGTTTTTATGTTCATTCCTTTTTTAAAGAATTATGTTGTCTTGGTAGTAGATGAAGTAACATGTTTTAATTCAGAGAGGTTAACCTGCATTATTTTCCAGTAATGACAATTTTTCCAGCAACATCATGTGGACCTTTCCCCTCTGTCTACTATTAAAGTGAAAAACAAAAACATTTCACAGAACCATTAAAATCCTTACTGTGAGTAACCCTGAGCAAAGGATTAAATAAAAGAGCATACAATCCCAGTAAAAGCATTCAACTTAATGACAGTCATCCTATAAACCCAAATGTGGATGATCCTATCTATATAGGGCAATAGGAACAATGCCATTGTCTAGTCAGGGATTAGTCTGACAATGCCCTTCACTTAATGCTTTAATCCCACTTGGCCAAAATTGGAAAATGGGAATGAAGGTGCTATTATCATTGACAATGTCCTAAATGATAAGATATCTTGGGGTAAAAGGCTCTTTGGGTTACCAAAGGCCTGAGGCTACTGAAACAGAAGAGGCTTGGGAAGGATGCTGGATTATTGAAGTGGAAGGGTAAGATACTTTCCTCTGCTAAGATCATTAAGAGAATAAGAGATTTGGTTCAGGGAAATTCAAGCAAGCTGCATCTACATCTTTGTTCCCTGCTCTGCTCCACAGGACACTTGTCATAGAGCTTTGTTTTCCTCCTTGCTGTCTCCACAACTAACATGCGGGAAGGATTCTATCAGCGGGGGCCCACTAAGAGGGCTCTAATTCTCCCTGATCTGAAATCCTCCACTATTCTTAGAGCATGTCAATGTGCAGGGCTCGAATTGGTTGGCTGTCCAGTCAAGTTAGGATATTTGGATATATTCACCATCACTTCTAAATCAAGTGGTTATTACAGCTGTGTAGCAACTCAGTTTATTCACTAAGATGTCCAAAATAGCTGTCTTGATGGATTTTGGTCCTTTCATGGTTTTAAGTAAAAGGGAGCAAAATATTCTATTTCTAAAGAATTGATAGGGACAAAGGTTAGATTGGGATGCATTCCTTAAATGCAGATTTGTAGTTCTCCATCTACAGTTAAACTACAAAATAAATATCTGAAATGGACATGCATAAAAAAGGAAGAATTTTCTCAAATATTTCTGTAGACCTAGTTGTTCTCTAGTCTTTGAGAAATTTTAATAAAAGTGCATTTCAGTGATACTTTCAGCAACTAAAATCTCCTCTATTTTCAATTTCATGAATTCTGACTTACACTAGTTTCTAAACTTCCAAAACTAGTTTCTAAATTTCCAAAGAATTATAAAAGCAGGTACTTAAAGTCATATGAATAGCATATCATCTTTTCAACAATCCTATATAATTATATGTTGAAGCAGATGTACCTTTCTAATTTTGCATGGTAAAAGATCTCAAGCAGGTAGCAAAGGAAGGAAGATCGAAGTTAGAAATTGAAGCCACAAAGAAGTATCTTTCTATCTTTTAGCTAAGCAAAAACATTTCAAAGTCAAATCTGTTAGAAATGGAAGCCAGCTCAGCTTGGACCATAAAAAATAAAAAACAAAACCAGTTTGGACACTTTGACAGGTAAAGAAAAGGCATAAAGACTGGCTGATTAATTCAGTTGGAATGTGATACTAATTGGACAGAAGTCATTCTCTTGATTAAATCCTTCATTTGCCTCTAGTTTCTTCAGAATAAAAACCAAATGCATGGCTTATAAGACTTTCCCAGTCTCTTGCCCTACCTTCTCTCCCATCTCCTGTCTGGCCTCTGGCTCCTCCAGGTTTAAGGAGCATTTTTTTTTTTTTTTAAGATTTTATTTATTTATTTGACAGAGAGAAACACAGCTAGAGAGGGAACACAAGCAGGGGAAGTGAAAGAGGAAAAAGCAGGCTTCCTGCTGAGAAGGGAGCCTGATGTGGGGCTCGATGTGGGCTTGATGTGGGGCTCGATGTGGGGCTCGATGCGGGGCTCAATCCCGGGACTCTGGAATGATAACCTGAGCCTAAGGCAGGCAGACGCTTAACAACTGAGCAACCCAGGTACCCTGTTTAGGGAGCATAGCCGGTTTCTCTCTGTGGTTCCAGCAAGGGCAGCCTCCTCTGCCTGGACCATTCTTACTTCAGCCCTTCCTCTCCAAGAGCTTTTATTAGGTCCTCCACAAGGATGATTTTTCATTAACCTCTCTGGGCTCTGTTAGGTTCATTTCAAATACTCTTTATCTTAATTGCTTGTTCCTTTGCAAGTGTTCTTACAAAACCCTGAGTTCTTTGAAGGCAGGGATTATAACTTTCATTCATACAAAAATAAAAGCATGGGTTCTGGAATCTAAAAAGTATTTAGTACATTTATTCATTGACTAGGTGACTGATTGAATGAATGAACACATGCTGCCCTAGAGAAGAACCCAGTACTCCACATCCCGTCCAGTGTCTCCCAACAGATATCTCTCATTATATGATGAAATGGATGAGCAGCTATTGTCCATAAATGGAAAAGGCAATTAAACCAAATTGTGGGTCAAGAGTGACAATGGATCAATAATGTCATCTTTTGTTTTAAAAGGACAACCACATTTCGCCATCAAATAATTACCGGGACATTAAATGTTTGAGGTGAAACCATAAGGTAATGAAATTATTTCAATAAACAACACATGGAAACAAGTTCCATTAACTTACAGTCAAACTATTACAGATACATTTAATATGTTGTTTTTACAATTAAGAAAACAGATGAAATACTACAGTGAGGTTCCAAGTACAGATTTTTTATTTTTTCAAAGAGTTTAAGAGTTTAATAATATGAGCAACTTATTTATGAGAATAGGTCTGAGTTGTTAAAGCTATATTGATGTATGAAAAAGACAATAAGGGAAGGTATTGGGGATGTTTTGAAAAACAGGGTTCATTTCTCAGGATTCCAGGCTATTTCTAAACATGCTGAACTTAAGAGTTTTCAAACCATGGGTAATTTGTTTTAAAGCAACTTTATTCCCATAATAGTCTTGGCCTCACTTCCCAAGATGGCAGTCTGTCAGAACTGAGGGATTTGGGGGCCGAAAATCTGAATTATCAGAATTTCCTACTGGACTTTAGGAGGTATCCACAAAGAAACAACAGGGCAGTCAATGAGAAAGGAAAATGTTTTAAAGAATTAATTTCCTTCTACTTCCAGTTTTCAAGTCACAGAGGAAAAGAAGAATTTAATCAAAAAAGCCTTAAATATATTTTCAGCAGGGCTAATGCATTTCCTCTTATTTCTAGTCTTGGCACCACTGTAGAAAGTCAACCAACCCCAAAACAACTGTCCATCTCTCATAATCTTCTCATTTTTCAATGTTCCCATACCTATACTCTAGGGTATTTCTCCTTCGGCAGTTCCTTTATCTTATGGAAGAGAACTATCTTTGCCATAATGACTTTATGATTGATGTTTAATCATCTTAAATTCAAAATTATTTTAAATGCTAAAAAAACCACTGTGTTTACAAATGGCTTACCTTTGAAATCTCAAGCCAAAATGGAAATACTGATTAAAACATGAGGCAAGTTTTATTTCATTTTCATTATTTTACTATTTTCTTCTTAACTAACTGGGATGGATGTTAGTTAAAATGCTTGCTTAGTTTTGATCCATAATATCAGAAGTCATAAGGACTTTCCAGGATTATTTCTAAGTTATTTTGTGTTATTGTGGCAATCATTTGTGACTATAATTAATAAGTCTAAATAATAAAGTCAAAAAAGTAAGAGAGAGAATAATAGTCTTGAATCTTTCTCTTCTGGGGAAAGGTATGGTATATTTAGCAGAAATATATGAAACCTCTTTGCATCCTAAAATTGTCGAATACGGCCAAAGGGATTCAAAGTCATAGGTAAGTATAATATACAATTATGTTTCAGCAATGTATTTTTTGGTCCCTAAATAGAGAGATTAGCCCAGCCTTTCACTAAACAAAAGGCTGCTCTATTTTTAATTCTTAACTCATTTGTTTCTTTCAAAAGTACTTTTCTATTGAAATTTGTTACAATCCCCCATTGCAACAAAATCCTATTATCGTAAATCCTTCGCTAGTGCTCGCAGTCCCCCCTTGAACACAGCAGATAATGCCTGTTCTTATGCATCACATAACCCCACGTAGTCTCCTACAGAGAGGCAAGCACCTCAAAGGGCTGCAGTGTGGGTTCTTCAGAAGGAAATGGGGGCTCTAGAGCCCCATTGTGAGGGCAGACTCAAACAGCCTAAGAGCAGCGTTTGGCCATGTGGCTGCCTCGGGAAGTGAGGTGTCCACGAGACAAGAGGTAAAATGATAACGAAGTCACAGAGTTGTTTTTTTTAGCTTACCAGAGACCAAGAAAATCGGGAAAGTGCTTATTCACCTCAATTTTATAGTCCAAGTACTGCGCTGGGTTTTCAGACTGTATGGTCTGTATTAACCCAATTTTATCATTGATTGTTTCTCCTGATGTTAAACGAATCTGATAGCTACCCTAGCCATCACTGTAGGTGTTTATTTAAAGGACACATTTTTCCACAGCCCGGTCCCCATTTTGCAGCTGTACGGGAGCATTCTCATGTCAACCAGGCCCCCTGGGCTTTTAGAAGTGATGAATCCTAAAAGATGTTTTCCCCACGGAAACCACAAGGTACATGCAACAAGTAATCAATCTTCTGAGCAGTGATCAGGCAAACACTTAACGAACATACTACACAAACAAAACAATGAATCTAAGCACTGTCCTGAATAGTAATTAATCTAATCAGCCCCAAATGATGTGTTTGTTCACTGTGCACTATTCTGTTTCATAGTTGTCATAGTTAAAGGTGTCAGAGACAGTACAAATGTGTTAACCAGTTTAAAAGAATACTAATTTCCAAAGGAAAGTGTGACACAAATGTTTATGCGGTGTGGGATGCTCGTTCCTTTGTTTGCAGAGGGGAGCAACACATATCACTGTCAGGCTAAAACAAAGGGGACAACTGCTTCAAAATAAAATGGGAAACAGGAACAAAACCACCAAACATCAGGCGAGCCACTGAAGAGCTGAGAAAATTATAATATGATCCACACCAATAACTGCCTCCTGGGTAAGGACAGGTAAAATAAATTATAAATCTCCCGATGAATGAAACTGAAATGAAATGGAATGAAAAATACAGAGAGCCCAAAGAGTCCCTTTCTTTAAGAATCTGTGACACACAACTTGGGAAGAAGAGTTGGTTGATTTTCCTACAAAAAATGGGGTGAATGCAAACTAATTCTGATCATTTAGAATAAAAGCCTAATCTTGACTCCCTTATTAGTTGTTTTCTTTTTTTGGATCCTGAATTCAATCATTTCAAATGCTCTCAGCTACCTCTTATCGTTGAACTTCTCTTTATGTCATGAAGACTAAACCTTTATTGCGGGATTGCTGCTGAAGGAGTTAAATGAAGCCACCACATGGAATGTGACAGTTGGCCCGGGAGTGCATAATACATAGAGGTATTCAGTTTCATTCTAGGTCAGACCCTACTGAGTAACAGAGGCTTTCCCAAGACTGTATTTTTAACCCATGGAAGCTGAGTGAAGCCACCTTCAGATTTTTAGGCCTTTTTTGAGAAATTTCTGTTAAATTGGGATTGTGGGTTTCAAACGCTTGGTTATAAAACATTTTCCCTGGCATCCTTTAGTTCTTCCTGGTGAGAAATGGAGTGAAGAAAGAAGGCCTTTTAGAGGAAAACACTAAGATGTATTTTCAAAGCTACAGCAAAGGTGGTGACAGGCTATTATGGCCATTTTATGGTATCTATAGCACCTATGCCCATTTCTGGCATTGGGGATATCCCACCTTCCACCACTACCCCTACAAGACGGCTGCTCTACTAAGTGGTCATGTTTTTACCAGATAAAGCTATGGCTTTACCTATAGCTAACGAGTAAACAAGTTGAGACAGGGAACCAGACCATAGTCTGATCAGAGCCATTATGATATGCTTTCCTAAGAATCAGGAATTCAGACACTGAGAGATTGAGTTTGTTTGTTGTAGGGATGCTAAGCCAAATAGTGTCTAGGTATAAATCAGTGTCTTAGCAAACTGAGCCCATCCATGTGTAAGAATCTCAAGAAATAGCAAAATCGAACAAATAGAGGAAACTGGTCTGCTAAGAAAATGAGGGTAAGGGCCCAGGAACAGACCAAAACCACATGAAATGCTCCAGAACTGGAAAGAGAAGTCTCATTTCACTCTAACCCCATATGGTCTAGCTGTCTGTAATTTCCTGTTTTTAGATGTTGGTGTGACTGCCTGTTGGATCTATTCAGTGAACACCATGTTTACACGCATTGGTTTCTGTGACTTTCAATATAACATCTCTTGAATTAGAACAGAAACGAATCGCCAAATAAAAAAATCTGGGACCAGGCATACAATTAGCAAGTAGCAAATCAGTTGCTGGGTTGTTTTTTTTTTTTTTTTAAAGCAGTGTGTTATAGAGCTTCAGTAATAGATTCCACACAAAAAGGGATTTCAGGGAAGAATGCATTTTGGTCTGGAAAAAAGTCCCAGTAATAACAACCAACCTTCATAGAATGGTTACTACAATTCAGGTACACTTCAAGCATTTACTTAATATGAACCCCTCAATCCTTATAACATCCTCTGACACAAATGCTATTATCCCTATTTTACAGGCATGGAATCCCCATTAAATAGGTAGAAGTGAGCCACACAGGTGGATAAGCCCGGAGTATCTGTTGTTATAAGTAGGTAATGCAAAGAGAAAACACAATATAGAAATAAATTATGGCAACATTTCCCAAAGTGTGTCTCTTAATACACTGTACTCACGTAGTGTAACTATTAATTCCAGGAGAAGCTCCTGATTATTATTTTACAGGAAAGGTCTTGGTAGTCTGACAAATTGGGAAAACTCTAGGTGAAATGGCACAAAATATATTTATATATGTTTATTATATATATATGAGCTAATATGTAGTGTAGATTTTCAAGAGGGAGATATTTTAGGTAGTGAAAGAAATCCAAATTTGACCATTGAGCTGGGTGGTCTTATAGGGTGGTCTTACAGAATCATATACATCCTATAGAATTTAGTCTTACACTCCTTAGTCTTACAGAAAATGGCCTTTTAAACCTTATGAATTTTATAAACTAATTAAAGCAGTAATGTCTTATAAGATAAAGTTCCAATATAGGCATAGCTTCCCAAGCTAACTTCCTAATCTCAATCAATATAATATCTAAACTTTGGATGAAATAAACCAGAAACATTCTTAAAATTTTAGAAGAAGCTAGATATATGTGCAACCACCCTCAATTCTCATTTATGAAAGGAAAATATGAAATTCAGCACTTTGGGAATGAAGAAACACTGTCTTCCACTTTTAACACCCTCCTGGACTTGGGATGTGACCAGAATAAGAAAACTGAATAATAATTGACAGGTTAATAAAATCGCTTATATTGTGATCGTCATTATAGATTCAGTGAACTCAATTTGATAGCCACAAGCAATGAAAAATGCTTGTCTTAAATCACAGAAGACTTGAGGACAAGTGGATAGTGAATATGCATATATAATCTTAGCTCCCTGGTAAGATTAACTCCTTGTTGCCTCTCATGTCTGCTGTAGCACCAAATTTGTAATAGTGGCTAAGAATCCCAGACGTTCCCAAACCAAAAAGCTAGCCTTACCACTTGTTACTCTCGTGTTGGCAACTGAAGAAGTCACCATATTATATACTTGAACGTCTCAGTGAGTACTTGATGCTGCCACGGACCACCCCTGAAGTGATCATGAATGAATTCCCGCCATTCTTCCTCTGGAGGCATGGTGTCAAACGGAAGCATTTGATTGGCCAAGTCACAGTCACATGACTGACCTCCAGCTCCCAGAAAGTCTTGAGAAGTTTCATTTTCCTTTCTTGACTTCTGTACTCAGAGTACTATATTTTAATAATACTTAGAACGTGGGATTTTAGAAAGCCCCTTTAAATAGAAAGGCACATTGGCAGTAGGAAGGCAGAAAATTGACAAAAGTTCACGAAGATGACCACGGACCCATACTGAGTGACACCCCCCCACACAAGTTCTGCAGTAACCTATACTACTGACCCAAATAAAGAAACATTTGGTAGGTGAAGTTGTCTCTCCACTTCACCTGTAGAGCTCTAGCCACTGACTTCCTTGTTTGGCTGCCATGGAAAAGGTGGGTACCAGGTTCACATTTACTGAGCAGAGAACCACAGTGCTCCTCATGGCCTGGCTGGTTGGCGGGGCTCACAACTGAGAACCTCACTTCATTTGACACTAATACTGTTTCTCTCTCAAGAGATGTCATTTGGTAGGAGTCATTAAGATTCTCCTAAGTACCAGATGGTCAGCATTACAACTTTGATATTCAGGAAGCCCAGAAAGAAAAGCTGACCATCTGAGCTGAAGGGAAGAGGGGAAAAAGATGAAGTTCTAACACTGGGATCTAAGCCCACAATGTCCAAGCAGAAATTAGAAGAGCAGGTCCATGCTTCTAAGTATAGATTTATCTAGAAGTCATTAATGCACACTAAAAGGCACTATGCTTATAACTGCATGTATCATCTGATTTAATTCTCCCAACAGTCAGATTAGGTGGATGTTACTATTACACTCACGTTACAGAAAAAACTAAGCCTGAGGTACTTGAAGTCATTTGCCCAAAGTTGTACAGCTTCTTAGTGGCAGCGATGCCTTTCCTGCCCTACCTCCAAGCCCAATTAATGATCTCTTCAGCTTGTTTCTCTCCCATTCAGGGCTCTGCGACCTCATTTTAAACATATGATGGAGAAAGAAAGAGAGAAAGACAAAGACCAGCTAATTAAGTAATGATTATTTCTGCAGGGCGACTAATGGCACAACACTTTGCATTCAGGAAACGACCAGGCGGTCTGTGCAGATGGAGAGCCTCAGAGGTAAAAGACTATTCTTTTGGAGAATTACCCTTTTGGGCTTCTTCCATCAGAGTCTCACAGTGGTCTCCCAAAATGTACCTCAGTGAAAAATCAGGCAGAAAGTCAGCCTCATCTCTGAATTCACTGGGTTTCTAGGGTGACAGCCACATCAGTAAAGCCATGGAGAAGTGGCAGAAAATGTGACATGCCCTTCTAGGAATAACCCAAAGCCTGGCTGAAAACTGTAATTCTCACCAAGAAAGAAGCATACAGCGGATTTTACAATTTATGTGTCAGGGAAGTGCATTATGAAAAATTAAACTAACTGTACAAATACATTTACCTCTTCTAAAAGAGAGCTTGGATTTTTAAGATCCACTTTAAAGCTCCTTTAAGTAGCCAGTTTCTCTATTACAGTTAAATGTGCTTTGTAAAACTTAGTACACAGGGGCCCTGAGATTGCAAAATTTAAGATTTTAGCAGTAGGTGTTACTGCAGTAAAAATTTTAGCATCAATAAAAATTAATACTTTAAAAATTATAATGTATATTATTATAGAAAATAGGAATAGATGAGAAAAATCAAATTTAAACTCAGCCTCTCAAGATTATACCTATTTTATGAATTGAGCTTTAGATGCTTTTCCCTATTGTAAAACAGGGATTAATAAATTTATAATAGTACTCTTTTATGAACAATCACATTTATTTAATTTTCATTTCCCAAATAGGCCTTTTTTGGCTTAAACAAAACCAAACAAAATAAAACAAAAACTCTAATGTAAACATTAAGACATAAACAAGCTGAATACCCTAACATTTCCCTGGGTTGTCTACCTACACACAAATTTGCATAACTTTGCCATAAAGCCATAATTAGACAAATAACCATTAGGTAACCAGTATTTCTAAATACTTTAGGGCGTACTTCTAAGAGTTAAATAAATTCCTATATAGAAACACATGTTTTTAACTATGAGTTTAGAGATAAAGAATTTACCATTAGGTCTATAAAATAACTTGTTTAAATAAGATAATATAAAATATATATCATTTATTGAATACTTAGCTTCTATCTAGCTCTAAAATATGCTCTTTATACTCATTGTAAAATTTAACACAACCATTTGTGGGCTAGGTATTATTATTCCCATTCCGTAGATGAGAAATAGTAATTTAGTATTAATGACTAATTTACCCCAAATCCCATGATAAATAGTAACTCGTGACAAGCCATTAAAACCCTGACATCTTTCCATCATCATCATTGCCTACTTATTTGTTCCTGGCCCTTGTCTACCCCAGTGCAGTGAACATGTTTTCCTAGATTAACATTCTCTGAATCATTCATATCACTTGACGCATGGCAACATCAAACCAAAACAAGAAAATAGTATTGATTACAAGCATGGGTAAAAATCAACACAATAAATGTGAACAAAAAGAAATATATATAAGTGGTGAAAAGCAAATTAAACTTGAAAAATCATTTCAATTTAAAAACTAAGCAGTGGTGGTATGAGCAGAGATTTTTTTTTCCCCTTACAATAGTCGAATAGGCTGATGGCTCATTTCATTGTGCAGCAATATTCTGATTTTGCTCCTGAAGCTGGAAATGCCTATTTACCAGAATGAGAAAAATACTTACACTTATGTAAACTGCAGTGGTAAATTATGCATGCTCAATTAATCTGCAAGTACAGCCTTGGGTTTGCTTAAGGTTCCTGAGGCATAAGATACATAAGATGCAGGTGCCGTGATAATAATTTATCAGCCCCTGGATTTTTAGTCATCTATTCAGATTAGGCTGCTTGTGTAAGAAATGTTCCCTGTTTAAAACAAACTGGATGGATAAATTCCTGCAGCTGCCCCTCCCCCACCATACAATTCATTATTGGGCTCTATGGATGTGAAAGATGAGCACTTCTGGATCTTTTTTTGATATAGTTCTGAGAAAGGACTGTTAGCTAACAAATCCAGCCCATAATAAATCCTCTTTATTTACTGCCCACCTGGCTATGGCTCTATCAGTACCAGCAGGAGAAAGGATAAAATCTTATCAGTAAACTGCGTTGCTGACACCAGATGCAGTTTCCCTTTCAGTACTTGGGGTATGTGAATTGCATACTAGTTCCAGCAAGCTCCAGAAAGTGACAGCTCAATTCTCCAACGGGACATGCACTGCCTGACATGAGCCACACTAAAGGTCCTGCTGCCTGCTCCACACCCTTCACCTTCTTCAGAAGATCTATGAATGGCATGTGTGTATGAGAGAGAGAAAGAGAGAGAGAGAGAGATTGAGACACAGAGAAAGAGAATGAGCCCAGCACGCAGGAGAGGGAAGAAGGGGAGAATGGTAAAAGAGAACAGGACACCCAAATGTAACAATGTACAAAATTAGTGACATAAAGGATCACTTATTCCATAAGGGAAGCCGAAAAGGGAAACACAGAATGGAAAGATTTAAAGCTCTAAGGCAATGACACATAATGGCATTATCTGTATTAGAGAATAAAAGGGGGCCTAATTGAGTTGGTTAAGCGACTCCCTTCTTCTCAGGTCATGATCCCGGAGACCTGGGATCAAGTCCCACATCGTGCTCCCTGCTCGGCAGGAAGCCTGCTTCTCCCTCTCTCCCTCCCCCTGCTTGTGTTTCCTCTCTGGCTGTGTTTCTCTCTGTCAAATAAATAAAATATTAAAAAAAAAAAAAGGGAGGGGGGGAGGCTGTTATTACTAAGACGGCAGTACTGGCTTATATGAAAGAGCAGATGTGGGGACTGTTATACAAGATACCTCACATGGTACATTTCAGAACAAGTTAAAATGACAGGGGTGTGGAGGAAAACCAAAGTGTCAGCACTTTTTAATTTTTCAGAATGGTGAATTGCTGAAATTACAAGCAACACAAAAGAAAAAAATAATTCAAATTTTTGAAGTTTTATTTATTTAACTAGCACTTTTGTCTCCACAGGTTAATTAAATGTTGTTATTCACAGATTATTATCTACATAAAGCATATATTTAAAACAAAACAGACAAGCTCATATATGCATTTATTAACCTACACCCTAGCTACAATAATAGGTGTATCTTTCTAATTTATTTACTGTATCAACCTATTTTTTATCTTCTAGTAATTATTGTCATGTGTTGAAAAACGCTGAATGGTTAAGCTACCTTCAAGATATTTCCAAAGTGGAAGTTAGCAATTTACTTTCCATTTCAAAATAAAACAAGCCTTCTTAACTTGTTATATATCCACACTTCATCTTTACTGGACAAAATGCCAAGTTTTGATGAAATCTGGAATATAGACAATATACTTAAAGAGTGAAGGACGGGGAACTTGGGTCGTGCAGTCCATTGAGGGTCTGACCCTTGGTTTCCACTCAGGTCATGATCTCAAGGTCGTGAGATGGAGCCCTGCGTCTGCTTCAGATTGTCTCTCCCTCGGTCCCTCCTGCTTATGCTGTCTGTCTGTTTGTCTCTCTCTCTCAAATAAATAAATCTTTTTTTAAAAAGTGTGAATGAGGTATAAGGAATTGAATAATTCTTTTATCTCTATCCATTTTTATATTAAAATAATTCAATACAAAGGGTCATAACAGTGAGAAAGAAATCTCTCAGTCACGAGCATCTTTTTCTTTCTCAAAAGCAGTGCTTCCAATTTATTATGTAGTTATTCCAAATAGATTCTATGCATATGTACACGAAAATATTGGGTGAAAAAATCAAGGTACTCAACAGTGGGGGACAGCTGTTTTTTCATTCATTCATTATGTCTTGGAGATTGTTCTGTTCTTTTAAACTGGTAAATAGAATTCCATTTTAAGAATGCACCATCATTTATTTAAGCAGTACCAATTCATGTTCATTTAGGTTCTTCTCAGTCTTTTTTGAGCTGAAGAATTTTTAGAGCCAAGTTTTGGGGTCACTTTTCCATTTCCAAAACGTGCTGCTTTTTCTAGAAATGCTCAAATTCAATTCTGATGTTAGAACAAGTGTAATGCCTGCACAAGAATAGCTGCAAAGCTACAAGGAGAAATATACCACATGGAATATAAATGTGAGCAAAAAATATTTTGTATAATTTTTCAAAGGAATAAAAGTCAAGTTCACAAGTTATGAGGATTTTCAACAAACCCCTTGATGCTCTGATCAAGCCTTAGAAATTTAAATCAGAAACCCTCTGGCAACCTCAGTTCTAAGTAATCAAAAGCTCACTTTCCCTGTATATGACATATTGACATATGGTAACCTCTTATTCCAAAGAGTTATTTCTTCTCAAATAAGGCTTTTCATTATTTTGTTCCCTCGTTGCATTTAATCCTTCACTCTAAAATTTTTTCCCCTTTAATTTGGAAATCCAACGAAACAAAGGTATTTTTGAAGCACAAATGTTCACTTAAGTAGCTCAGTAAGATTCAGCCACAACATTAAGTCGATGAGGTGGTCAAGTGGCGAAAGGAAAAGATCTTTTGTTTGGCTGTAGCAAGCAAGGCTTACTTTTATTCGTTTTCAGCGCAGAAAATAGAGCAACAACCTTATCAGTGCAGAGCAAGGTTGGGATCAGAATGAACCCAAAGCCCGAGATAGATTCATTTTGCAGGCCACATACATGGGAAGCATAGACCAGTTGGTCGTTTTAGTTAACGTATCTTACACAACACTGTTCGGCATTCTGTAAAACCCAGATGCTGATCTGCATGTGTCACAAACTGCATACAACTATGTGCTAGTAAGACTTTCTCTTGCCACAAATTTCTAAAGCCTTTGAGTTGGGTGTTATTTGGATATTTTTCATAGTATTTTTCTTGACACCATTTATGCATGTACAAATCTGCAGCCACCATCATGCAGGTGGTCAAACGTTCTCTAAGCCAGTTCAGACCTCTGAAGACAATCATATGAATCCCTTCCCTTCTTTGCCCTAAAACATGTTCAAATGATACCCCAGATTGAGTTAAGGAATCAGTCAAATCTGTGTTAGGCGCGGTATCGTAGTGATGCTCTAGGAACCATCCCTGAATTTCCCTGCAGAAAGAAGGCGGGTCTTTCCAGGACAAAGGCGCTACACTATCTGGTCACTGCTGTGCTTTGCCCTGTTGGAGCTGTTCTAGTTATGGAATGCAGGGTTTAGTGTGAGGCTCTCCAGATGACTTTTAGCTCAGCTCAAAGACCATGGTTTACGGTCTGCTTGTTTCTGCCTCTTTACTGATATCTTATCACAGTGTGAGATTCAATTATATGTGGACATTCTTTCTGTAGAACATTCATGGAAGGCAATTTTTTCCACATAATAAACATCACTGTTTCACCCTTTCCATTTATACCCAGGCTCGGCTGTTCCAGGAGGTCTCCTGTCTAAGAACCCATTAATTTATCAAAAGAGCAAACGTCATCGTGCAGGAAGCCAAGGGAACTACTTTGCATTTGAATTCTGGTTCTGATAGCATTATTATTGATTTAATATTCTCCAGCATGACATGGGCTAGACACAACAGATCACTGTATTTTTGAACTGTCAATCACAAATGATCCAAGGCTTTCCAAAATATTTGAGCATATGTAAGTCGAAGGTCCATCTCACAGCATGAAAACTGTCAAAAGTAACTGAAATTCCTTAGTCCTAGAAGATTTAGTAAAAAGTTGCTTTATTTGCCATTAAGAAAGAGAGGAAATTTTTTTTAAAAAATGAAATCACAATAATAGTTCCCAAAAACCTTTGAAGCAAATTAAGAGCAAAGTAAGAGACTGCTGGAAGAAAAATAATGCAGTGTAGTTAGTTCTAAACAAAGCAAAACAAAAAGGACTTTAAGGATACTTGTTTTGAACTTCTTATTTCCTCAGAGAAGAAACTAAAAACACAGGGGGCAGGTGACGATGAAGGCACTTGACATAATTTCTAAATAGGTGAGAAAGTGAGAAATTTTCCCAGTGGATAGTAGTAAATTTATTTTTTAAACACATTTTAATGGGTCAAACATATATCAGTTTCAGTTATTGGGAAAAAAGTCTGTTTTTATATTGTATTTAGAGGGTTTTCTCATCTTTTCTCACTAACTGATCAATAAAAGCAAATCAGACTCATGAGAACCAAATGTTTCTCTGGGTATTAATGAAAAGGATTAAATGCATGTAACATTTTGCAAAAATCAAGAAGGTGACATGAAGGCCCACATTTTTTTTGGTAAAAGTGATATTACAAAATATTTAACAACTGCTGGTGCCCAAGCAGGATGAACACCTTCCCTACTAAGCTCTGATGCCAGCTGTGAACAGTCACAGGTACACATCCCCATGCCCAAGGGTGGCCTCTCAGTCCCAGAGACAGCCTTTGGGCTCCATTGGAGTCCTAAGGTCAAGTGAAGAATCTATGGAGTTAAGCATGCTAACTTCAACTCTTGGTTCTGCCATTCTAGTGTAAAGTAACTTGACTTCACTAAAACTAAATTTCCTCATCTATAAAAAAACAGGAAATGTCATTCCACTTGAAATGGGCAAATACCCTTCCAGATATTTTTTGGTAAAGTTGGATAATCATGCTGTAAGAGCTTTACTAAGATTTACTCTTCACTGCCAAAATTAAAAAAAAAAAAAAATTAAAGCTGTTTTGTAGTTGTTTCTGGAAGATCATAAACTACATTTTTCTGTTGTATTGTTACATCCCACACACTTTAGAACACTACTATCTGGGGTGCCTGGGTGGCTCAGTTGGCTAAGTGACTGCTTTCGGCTCAGGTCATGATCCTGGAGACCGAGGATCGAGCCCCACATCGGGCTTCCTGCTCAGCGGGAAGCCTGCCAGGAAGCCTGCTTCTCCCTCTCTCAGTTCTTCTGCTTGTGTTTCCTCTCTCGCTGTGTTTCTCTCTGTCAAATAAATAAATAAAATCTTTAAAAAAAAAAAAAAAGAACACTACTATCTAAAGAACCTCCTGCATTGAAGGAAATGTTAGATTTTTCTGTGCTGTTCAACATAATAGACACTAGACACATGAAACTATTGAGCACTTAAAATGTGACTAGTGCAACTGAGGACCTGAGTATTTAATTTATATTATATTTAATTCAAATTAAAATTTAATTTTATTTAATATTATAAATATTGTTTATATAATATATAATTTATGTAACATGCAAATTATATAAATATTATTAATATTAACATATAATATATAATAAAATGCATTTTAATTATATTTAATAAATAAAATGTAATCACATTTTTAAAAACTTATATTAAGTTTTTAATTTTAATTCTAGTATAGTTAACATACAATGTTATACTAGTTTTAGGTGCACAATATAGTGATGCAATAATTTAATGTGATTTCAATTAACTCAAATTTAAATTTAAATAACTAGTGACCATGTTTTTTGGACAGCACAGTTCTAGAAAGCCTGGTATTACATGAGCTGGACTCAGTTTCTCTCATGATGCCCCTTATATTGAGCTCCTCCTCCACAAAACCAAATATAATTTTTTGCCCTTTGCCCATCTGTCCCTCAGGTAGGTCTAAATAAATAGACAGGTCTGAATCTAGAGTGTCCATTCCATATCAACTCTAACTCAGTCCGATCACCAGTTCATTGGTGGACTCCCCCTCTCTCTAGTCCCATGAAACACCAAGCTCTGGAGGTCACACACCCAATTTAGTCTCTGGTCTGATGGACCTAATAACAGATGGTGAACTCTCATTTAGTTGAATTTCATTCCACACAACTGAGGGGTTGTTTATCATCACTGTGGTTTTTAGAAGGATAGTGCTCACTGCCTGACCAGGAATTAATGTTCCTCCACAAAACAGACTTTTAATTCCAGGATCAAGAATGTTATATTGTTTCCATGTGTTAGTTTTTTTAAAAAAATGGTAGTATCAACATGAGTAGGTCATGGTATTTAAGCTCAAAATGAGATGTCAGGACCTGTCCTACTCTTTCATTTCTATTCTGATCTAGTGTTTCTTATTGTCTGATCTGGCCCTTGGGCCCTGAGCTACATAATCCTTGGGACGGACTTGAGACAGACAGAGTATGAAACATTCATACAATTTGCTAAGCCAGATATTGCTAATGCTCCACGTCTGCCATTCATGTCCTTATCTGACATGGTTTATTCCTCCTTCTAGTCCTAAAGCTCCTGGAGCTTCCCTTCATAATCCTAGACATGATGGTTTACTCTTTCTCTTTCACTTATGATTTTATAACACTTTCTGCACTTCATTCTGGCAATTATTATATTGCCTGATATAGAGCAGGTATTACAGAAATATGTGTTGAATGAATAAGTGAACTTAGATGGTAGTTAGTCATTGCTTGACTATTGCTTCTTAAGCGTACGGACCATATGTATTTATCTTTTTATTCCTAATAAAAACTGGAACCTAGTGAGCATTGTAAATCATCTTTTGAACCTAAGTGACAATACAGGGCTTCTGGAACTCTTTTTCCTTCCAATTACAATTTGACTAGGTTCTTCAAGCCCTGTCTGGATTATCATCTGCACGCTTTCGTCTGTTTTCTGTGCTTTTAGTGCCCTGGTTTCTGACTCTGTGCCCAAATCTTTAATAGCTTGAATGTCTTAGTCTTCCTGCCTATCTGGTGTGGACCCTCTGACAGACCTCCTCCAGTAAGTATTTATTAAGCACCTAATACTTTGACTTACTAATCAGGGTTAAAAGATATGAGTATATTTGCCTAGTCCTCTGAATAAGTTTATACTTGATTGAGCTCAGAATCTTAGCTCTGCCTTAATTTTGAGTTTTTAGGCAAAGCAAAGAAGAAACATCACAAACTTGATTAAAACATAATCTTGCCTTATACTTCCTCATCCCATCTTTTTCTATTTTCTATCCTCCTAGCAAATCAGTTATACTTAAATTTTTTTCAAGTGTTGTGCTTATGTTTACAATAAGTCCATCTTCAAATAATATTGCATATACCTAGCTTCATAAGTAGTGTGGTACAAAACTTACAACAGTTTTCCCAGTCCCTCCTTCTTATCTCTGGTGACATGCTGTCCTCATTTCATTGACTCCTACACTATAATCACTTAATACATTTAGAACACTGTATTAGTACCCTAAAGTTATATTTTATATTAAGAATAAGAACTAAAAAAAAAATCCTTATTTTACCTTTATTGATTCGTTCTTTAATGCTCTAGCTTTATGTAGAATGAAACTTCTGACCTGACCTGTATCATTTTTCTCCTGCCTGAAAATCTTCTTTTATATATCCTGCAGGGTAAATCCGTTCTCTCAGTTTTTATCTGTCTGAGAAACTGTTTATTTCTCCTTTACTTTTGGAAGATATTTTTGGAGGATATGGAATTCTAGGTTGGTGGATTTTTTTTTTCTTTCAATCTGAAGTATTTCACTCCATACTCTTCTGGCTTGCATGATTTCTGATTGGACGACCACTGTAATTCTGGATCCTTGTTCCTCTATAAGTAGAGGAAAAGGAAAAGTATTTATGCTCCCTGCCTTTTTTCCCATGATATTCTGTCTTTGATTTATTACAGTTTGAACAAAATAGGCCTAGCCATGTGTGTGTTTGGTATTGTCCTATTTGGTGTTCTCAAATTCCTGGGTCTTGCAGCTTATGAAAGGGTCCCACAATTCTTGGTCTGTTCTGTTTTTTATTTGTTTAGTTTGGTCTGTTAATTCTTTTTCTAATTCTTTTTTAGTTCTTTGCATTTCAGTTTGGGGAGGTTTTATTGATTTGTCTTCAAGCTCACTGATTCCTCAGCTGTTTCAAGTCTAATACAAGCCTATCAAAAGCATTCTTCACCTAGGTCACAGTGCTTTTTGATTTCCAGTCTTTCCTTTGATTCTTTCTTAGAGTTTCCAACCCTCTGCTTATATTACCCATCTGCATTAGTATTCTATGGCTGCTTTAACTAAGTATATCAAAGTTAGTTACTAAAAAGAACACAAATTTATTACCATGCACTTCTGACAGGTCTCACTGGGCTAAAATCAAGATGGAGGAAATACTATATTATCTCCTGGAGGATCAAAGGAATACTCTCTATCCTTGCCTTTTCCAGCTTCTAGAAGCTGCCTGCATTCCTTGGCTCATGGCCTCCTTCTTCCCTCTTTAAAATTAGCAGGGGCAGTTGAGACCTTCCCACATTGCATCACTCTGATTTCCTCTTTTGCCTCCCTCTTCCACTTTTAAGGACCATTCTGAGCATGTTGAACCTACCTGGATGATTTGGGATAATCTATTTGAAGACCCTTGACTTAATGACATCCTCGAAATTCCTTTTGACATTTAAGATAATATATTCATAGCTTCTGGGGATGAGGATGTAGACATCCTGGCATGAAAGGAGGGATTATTCTGCCTCTTCTACCACCTGTTTTTGTATGTTGTATACCTTTCCCATTAGAGCACTCCATATATTAATCACAGGTATTTTAAATTGCTTGTCTAATAATTCTAACATCTGTGTCATATCTGAGTCTGGTTCTGATGACTACACTGTCTCTTCTCTGCTTGTTTTTTGGCATACCTTGTAATTTTTTTTGCTGAAAGTTGGATACACTCTATCAAAAATAGGAACTGATGTAAATCAATTTTTAGTGAGAGGATTTATGTTAGTCTGGCTTAGAAGCTGATCTTTATTTAACGTTTTCTATAGGTGTGTGCATGTGGGTAAAATATATATGTGTCCTTTCTGTGTTCCCTCTCGATTTTGGGAGTCTGTGTCTTGTAGTTTTTGCATCTGCAATTCACAGTTATTATACTGGTTGGTGTGGTGGCAGGGTATGGGGGAGGGGGAGTGTTTTCTAATATTCAGTTACATCTCAGTGCTTTAGCGAGCCCTTCCCACTAGGGCTGTGGCATTATCCTAGTGGCATAGCTTATTTTCTCCCCCTTTCCCTACACCCTACCTTGGTTGCAGGGCTCCCAACACAGTTCCTTGGAAACTTGACCTCAATAAACAACCTCCCACTCTCGCTTAGGAAAGATCAGAAGGCTAGAAGGATCTGGAATGGGAAGAATGCCCTTTCCTTAGCTGAGCCATAGATAAGAGCCATTGTTATGGAGAAAGCTCTGGTGTATTTCACAACAATTACTCTCTGCCAAAGCAATGATGGAATGTTCATTCTGAGAGTCCCATGGGATTTCTGGCAGTAGAGTCTACTGGATCTGTGGGGGACTTTTTGAGATTGAGGTTCCCTGAATTTCTCACACTCATGGCAGTCCACAGTCAGCATCCAGTAATACATCAAAATGATTATTTAAGTGTTCCTTGTTTAGGGCTCCACGGACTTCTAGGGCTGGTTTGCAGATATTGCATGTTTCTCTCTGAATGAGCCTGTCTTTCTCAATTTGGAGGTAACAGTTTTCATTGTAAACTTCATCTCTTATGGGTCCAGGGACTCCCATGGATTTTCACTTTGTCCAAATTTTTCTTGCAAGGACAGAAGTAACGACTTCAAAGTCTTTATATGTCAGAGTTAAACCAGAAGTTCTAGAGCAAAGCCCTTTGAATTCAGACAAATTGAGTTTGAGTTCTGCTATTGTCTTTCAGCAGCTATACAACCCTGGGAAATTGCCTAAGCATTTTAAGTTGCTGCATTGATAATATTGGAATAATTATAAGAAGCTAACTTTAAATAAGACATTGGGTCTAGCACACAGAATTGCTCAATAAAAGTTAGCTGCTATTATTTCCCAAGGGTGGCTTTCATTTTGTGCTTATCCACGATACCTACCATGCTTAATGTTTTCCTTGTGCCACTTTCCTGTGTCCTGCCTCTTTGTCCCACAGGTGAAGGTTGATACTGCAGGACCAGTTTGAGTACTGAAAATTTAGAAGCTGTGGTTCAGTAGCAACATCCTCATTTTAGTCATTAGCTTTTATCCAACAGAAGATAGCAATTCCTGACTATCAGTATTTTGTCTGTGGAGGAAGGGCAGATAACCTTGGGCTTCCCTAGGAATTAAGTGTGCTATTAAGTATAGGTAGAGAAGAGATTCAATATTTCCTCTGTCATGTTTAGCTATATCACCTTAGGCATGTTACTTAAGCTTTCTGCATACCAGCAGTTTGCCTGTTTGTACAAAAGGGTAGAAATAGAGCCTCCTTTATGGAATAGCACCGCGGTTCAAAAGATGTAACACATACAGCATTTAGAACCAAGTAAGAACTCAATAAGCATTAAATAGGATTTTCATTGACCATATATGTCTGAAAAAAAAAAGCAAAAAGATTTTCTTGAGCATCTCTTAACATCCCTGGTCTCTTATTTCATTATGTTATTAAAGTTTTAAGTTATGCCTTCTTTATTACAAACTTTTATCCCATATAAAGGTAAAAATAAATTACCTAAAAGGTCTATCTCCAGAGTATAAAGTGACAGAACAAGATGGATAAAAATTAACACAGGTAGTTCTTTGCCCTTTGATCAAATGCACCTCTAACTCTGAAACAAAAATCCTGTACTTCTTCAGAAAACGCACCAGTAAAGATAAGCATGTGAGATGGAAAGATGGTTCTCATTTGATAGCTTCCAGGGAGTATAACTTAATATAAAAGGGAGCAAAAGAATGGGAAAAATGTCAAAAACCCATTGCTCATCTCCATTAATGGTCCTGAATAAGCAACAGACAATCATAATTAATCTGTAATCACAATCTACAAATGACTACGCTCCCTAACCAGTGTATTTGAACGCTGTCTGGGGAGGAATTCTTGCTTCCAGATGTAGCAAATAGTAAAAGACTATGATTGTCAGGAACACATTAAAAGAACTTGACTACCATGCTTAATGTTTTCCAAAATGCCATAAGCACATTTCTTTTCCAATAGAGGATGTATTTTATCAATTGTTAAGATTGATTTTCTCAGTATGACTCCTTTTTGGATGGGCTTTGAAATTATACCCATCGCATTTCTTTTTCAAAACCATAATCAAGAATGCTTGCTTAAGGACCTAAAATTCTGAATGCCATTAAATGATCCAAAATCTATTTTCAGTGGGATACCAGAGTTTAAGAGACTTAATATAAAAACAGTAATCATTCCAGAAGTATTTAAGCTCAATGAAATATTTTTCTGGGACCCACAAAGCACAATAAATAGGGAAGAGCAAATGCTTAAAAAGTAGTTGACTAAGTCTCCAACTGCCTGGGAATATTTCTTATCTTTTATCTTCAAGGTTTTGCTGATTTATGCAAACCTGAAATTGAAAGCTATTATTCTCAGCCCAGGTTTGTATGCTTTAAAGTTTTCATAATCTCATATAGATGGATTTTAGGCAAATGCATCAGTCATATCAGAGACAATCGTGAGACAAAGGTAAAACAATATTAGTGGTCCCTGAAAGGAAATGCAATTAAAACAATAAAAAGTCAATAAAAATATTATTGTCCACAAAACAGTAAAAACACATATCTTTTTTTTTAAAAACATTTTATTTATTTATTTGACGGACAGAGAGATCACAAGTAGGCAGAGAGGCAGGCAGAGAGAGGAGGAAGCAGGCTCCCTGCTGAGCAGAGAGCCCCATGTGGGCCTGGATCCCAGGACCCTGGGATCATGACCTGAGCCAAAAGCAGAGGCTTTAACCCACTGAGCCACCCATGTGCCCAAAGCACATATTCTGATGGGTTTGTGCAACCCTAAATAAAATAAAGCCCAATATTTGAGCTTCCAACCTTAATTTGTTCCTCTGTAATCTGAGTTATACACACTGTCATTATCAGATAATGTCTATGCAGCTGAATGCTATTAGTACCCCCCATTTTGACTAGACTATTATATTATAAAACATGAGATTGGGCAATTTTACATCTACTCTTTTTATTGATTCTGACTAGTAAGTAGGCAATCAATGGTGATTACAAGATGCAAAGCATTCTAAAGTAGAAAGAAAATTAAATTTGGCTCATCACTTCTGTTAACTATACAAATATAATATCTTCAAGATGAACAGCAGGCAGACTTTAATATAAATAAATATACCATTTAAGATCCCAAATCAGCAACAAAATTTATGAGACCACTTCAAAATGATGATGCATTTAAAAGGAGATTATATTTTCAAAGGAACTGCTCTCTTTAAGCTGTTAACAATACAGGCACATGGTGACACTAATTAGTGGGTGAGGGAACACAAGGAATATTTATTAAAAGAAAAGGGAGAAACCACAGTAAGCCCAAGATCCAGAGCTTCTGGTTTCCACAGATGTAGGAGACCCATATTCAGAGAACTGGTTTCACCAGATCATTCAGGGGTTTCTATAAGGATAGGGTATAGCCAACATTTTGTTGAATTTTTTTTCACCTATACAAAACTCTGTTCTATATTAAGTATCATTTATATGTTGTTTTTCTGGACGCATACTTGGCTTCACTTGAAAAGATAGAGTAAAAGAGATCTGATCTTAAAATGTTTTAGTAGCTAAGATGAAGAAGGTTATATATGGTAGCCTTTTGTTCCATTCACCTTCACTTAAAGGCAATAAAGACCAGATGAGACTAACCCTGAAATTCGGTCTGTTGAATGTTCTCCCAATATCAGGCTGTTATCCAGAGTTTCTGAATCAAGAGGTCTTTTTTTTTTTTTAAAGATTTTATTTATTTATTTGACAGAGAGAGAGAGATCACAAATAGGCAGAGATGCAGGCAAAGGAGAGGGGGAAGCAGGCTCCCCACAGAGAGCCCGAAGTGGGACTTGATCCCAGGACCCTGAGATCATGACCTGAGCCGAAGGCAGAGGCTTAACCCTGTGAGCCACCCAGGTGCCCCAAGAGGTCTTTATTCTTTCCTTCTATAGGAAAAACTGTCCAAAGTACAAATTACCCACAGATATCTGGGAAAAGCCTGGTGAGTCTTTAGACTGAGTTCTATTAAGGCTTCCTAATGGAGGGGTCAACCTATGGACCAAATTTGTTTCTTCCACTACAGCCTTATATTAATTTCATCTCGTCCCCTTCAGCAACAGTATGCCTTCCATGGAGCAGCAGTATCCAAAATGGTGACGAGGGAGCAGACGTCACTGAGGACCAACTAACAGGTACTAGAAATTTGACCTACTCCAATCTATACCGCTCACCGGCCTGAAATGGCCAGGTACCATCCAAGGATTGGTCTTTTATTCACCTGCCCATCTGTCTAAGGCAAGAGGTCTAATTCTCAGAATTGTAATTAATTTGGTAATATATGATAACTTACACCACAAGGAGTTAATGTTTAGGCATTTGAGATGAATTAGCCTCAAGACACAATGAATAGTCTGAGAAAAAGGTGAACTACTGAACTAATACCACAAGGAGTTAATGTTTAGCTATTTGAGATGAATTAGCCTCAAGACACAATGAATAATCTGAGAAAAAAGTATGCATTTTATTGTAAAGAGGCACCGAAATGTATTCAACATAGATAACTGAATGAACCACCATTTACCAGTAGTAAATGGCAATCAGGAGCTGAAGTTAAGCTATGTAAGCCAAAAACTTGTTCATTTGTCTTTTGCATTCTAAGACATCCTGAAAGAGCATGTACAGGACAAAGAGGCTGTCAGTGGGTGTCCTGGTAGGCATCTCAGCTTGGTTATGCCAGCATCTGAGCTTACTAAGTAGAATAAACTTTTATGGTCATCATCATGGCTATCATCGTCATTGTGTATATCTTTTATTTTACACGTAGTTTATGTACATGATCTCTAAACAATGTGGAAGGTAGGGATATTTACCTTTGTTCTACAGCTGAGGAAACTGAGGTTCTGAGGATCAACTACTTTGTGATACATTCAATAATTAGCCAAATTTGGCTTCACATCCATCTTATTTGACCCCAAAGTGCAGAGTCTAGTGACTCCAATACTCCTACTCAACCACGATACCTCTTTCATCCAGTGGAAGTCCATATATGGATAACATTAAAAGCTATCCATGCTAGGAAGCATCTCATATGGTACAAGGAAAGCTAAATTCACTGCTCTTTAAAATTAATTAGTAATTGTACCATGATGCTGCATTATCTACCAAGGCCAATTAGTGAGTTAAATGTCAACCACTCTACATTTCCAGATTCTGAATGTAGACTAATATGTGCTCAATTTTTGGCAGACCTAGAATAACTCATTTTTTCCTACAGTTGAAAAACCACATTCTTGTGAATGTAGGATTTGACAAAAATTCATCCATTTTTATTAATACTGTAATTATATGATTACATAATGTAATAACAGGATAGTACTAATATCCCCATTTTAAATATAGAGAAACATACCCAAGGCAAAAAGAAAAAGAAAAAAAGAAAGGGAGGACACAGAATTTTAGAGCATTTGTTTAGCTAGTACTATTCGTATAGGACTCAGCTCTACTCTACTAATTCCATCATCCCTGAATCTTAAAAAGATCCAGCCTCCAGCTGCCCTGTACCCACTCTCTAGCTTACTCATTCTCCTAGAGCCTTCTCTGGTCTTCCACATGAAGCAAATCCTGCAAGGACTGTAGACTTTCTAGGACTTTTCCTCAGGGACAGACCGGACTGTGAAATTAAGGGCACCACGGTTCTCTTTTTTGCTTTGGTAATATTGGCACCTTAGAGCATTGTGAGACCTAGGGATGTCCAGAAGTAAAAATATTTTGTGATGTCACTATTTCTTAAGGATTTGAGCTTTCATAACTTATTTTATAAGGGCTTATAAAACTAGTACAATAAACATATAATAATCCAGCAAACAATAAGAAATTATGCATACTGAGATTAGAACAGGTATTTTCACATATATTTCACTGTTTCCTTAATTTATATTCCATATTTGGTCTTAGTGATGAATTTTAGGATCAGTCTTGCCATTTTCACAAATAAACCAAATTCCCAGAGACCACAGAACCGTGTGTCTTCAGAAACAAATTCACTTTTCAGGGTCATTAACATATTCCTGGGGGTCTGTAGAGCAGAGGAACTCCAAGGAAAAATGCATTTCCTTCCTCTAGAGAGAAACCACATTTTTTTTCCAGCCCCCTCTCAGGATCCTCATCATTTCCAACAGAATTCACAGTAAATGCAGAAATACACAACAATATGACTTAAGTGAAGGAATCACTTGGGATTCTAAAAAGAATATTTTTAAGCCAAAAAAACCCCACAAAAACTTAAAACGTTTCTGCCAACTGTCATGGCAGAGCAAACTTTTTAGAAATGGAAGGGAGGGTAAAATACGACAGGGCTCAGCTTCCCTGCTCCCCTCAGAAGAGACTAGCACACTAGTATCTCCACCTCTAAGCCTTTTTCCAATTGTTTCTTCCTTCAGAGCAGAATCCTTTTAGAAGTTCTCATTTAAAAATAAATGAAAACAACTTTGCAACATACTAAACACATTGTAAGTACCCGCAGTATCAATACGTCACTCTGGACAGGCAGGATTAAGAAGCTTGCCGTGCCAGCAAAGGAATCCTCTCATTCCAGCTTCTGTTCCGCTCGCTATCTTTTATTTTCCGAGAAGGCACACTTAACTGAGAAAATGACATCAAGTGTCTACAGATGCGGCTGGAAAGGCTGACCCTGGCTCAACTGAGGACATGCTCCTGTTGAACGCAGAACTGATTGCCTTTCAATCAATTAGTGGTGGGACTGCTCATCTAAAATGGGGCTGCCATCCAAAGACCCCTCCGCCGTTTGTAGTATTTCTAGACTTGCTGCCAATGCAGTCTTTGCTTGATAGGAGCAGCTCCAATCTGTCCGGTCTCTTGCAAGGCTGGCTGTGCAGCTCTCCTTCCTTTCATCTAGTGCAAAGCCAGTCTGAGGTTTGGATTCACTGCATCCTCAAGGCATTGTTTTTACCAGCGTTCTGCTTAGAAGGAGGTCCTCACTCCACTCAGAGTGGTTACTTGCCTATCGTGAGACTTGGTCAGCCCAAGAAAGGCGTACAGGGGAAGCAATGCTTCTGTGCCTCGCAGGCTGGCCAGGGCACGTGACCTCATTCATTACAATGTATTCTGGCCACTATGTCTGTGGACCCATGACATCAAATGAGACAAGTCATGACAGTGATGTTTTCAGTTGATTTAGCTCTCACAGCCTCATCAGAATTAGAAAACGCTACTAATATCCAGACATGAAGCCACCACACCAGTGCCACTTTTAACTTCCTTAAGCCTCAGTTCCCTTACCTGTAAAACTGGAATAATACTACTATCTGCATCATTAGTTTACTATGAGGTTATTGAACTTAACCCAGTAGGTTGCAGGTAGTAATCACTCAGGCAGTAATTATTATTATTATTATTATTATTATTATTATTGTGTCTCAGCTTCTAAGAAACTGTGCTGATTCCAAATGTGTGGGATAACTTAACATGGAAATTATAGCCATACTTCCACAGGAGTCTTTGACAACCTGTAAACACGCAAGGAGCTTACTATTACTGAGATGGGAATTTTCACTGATGTGTTAGTCAAAGAGATTGTATAAAAAGATTTTTATAGTTCACAAGATAACAATAGAGTTTGATCTCAGATTTAAAATTCCCTAGTATATAAAAAGCAAGCACGAAACAGTGGTTTCTCAATATATTTTTTTAAGATTTTATTTATTTATTTATTTGACAGAGAGAAATACAGTGAGAGAGGGAACACAAGCAGGGGGAGTGAGAGAGGGAGAAGCAGGATTCCCACCGAGCAGGGAGCCCGATGCGGGGCTTGATCCAGGGTCTTCGGGATCATGACCTGAGCCGAAGGCAGTCACTTAACCAACTGAGCCACCCAGGCGCCCCTGGTTTCTCAATATTAAGAAAGAGAGAAGGGAAAGAGATTGATACCTAGGTTCAAATGAATTATTGGTGAAGGGGTTAATGTTTATGTCTTGGAGGTGTTGCTTCAACTTTACCGTTAGAAAAGAATCCTTGTGATCAAGTTTCATCTAACAACAACAACAAAAAATTAAAATCTTTTAAAGTTGATGCAAGATTAGTTTATATCGATTACCTGATACTGGAATAAGAACAAAAAAAAGCATAGATGATCTTCTATCTAAAAGTCACATAAATAAGTGTTCCTTAAACTACCGCAGTAAAGGTTTTCATTAGACTTGAATTCTGGCCTCAGGTAACTCAAGAAGAACCAATTAATGACATTGAAAGATTATTTGGGAGGTTTTCTGTAAGAAGCTACCATCTCACAATGATGTCTTGCTGAAAGTCCACTGACAAAGTACCTTTGAAAGAGACTTAAGAAGTCAAGGGGTCTCTGGGTGGTTCAGTCACTTGAGTGTCTGACTCTTGGTTTTGACTGGGGTCATGATCTCAGCATGGTGAGACTGAACCCTGAACTGGGCTTGATTCTGAGCACAGAGTCTGTTTGACATTCTCTCTCCCTCTGCCTTCCCCCACCCTCTCTCCAGGGCTCGCTCTCTCTCTCTTTCAAATAAATAAATAAATCTTAAAAGAAAAGAAGTTAACCATACAAAGTTGGTTTAATAAGCAAATTATAATGGAAGGTTTTTGATACTGAAACAATATAAGTTCTGGCTTGTATATGAGAGTGTGGGAAGAGAATGCTTGTTTCCTTCTTGAACCAAAAGTAGCTTTCGCCAAGAATTCAAAAGTACAGACTTATCTGGGTCTATTTGGAAACTTGCTGGAATCAATAAGACCAATATGCTTAAGAGGACTGGGGAGATAGCTAGTAAGGGAGAATCCTAAGGAAGGAGTAGTAAGACACAAAAACAATTTAAGGTTAGTGCCACAGAGTTGGAAAGTGGGGCATTTCTGAATAAAGCTGAGTGCTCACTACTTATAGCATCTTCAAGCTCATGGCTATGTCTTAGGGGAGGAGCTGTCAATACAAAGTGAAACAGCAAATTAAAATCGCTTTACTGTTCTGGAAGACTAAGCCAGTTTGAACATAATAGTACCAGTGGTCCAAAAATACTGAGTCCTTACTTTGGACTAGTACAACCCCAAGAGGTAAGGACGATTGCTGGCCCCACTTTATGAAGTGAAGAAAAACAAAACCCAGATGAAGAAATGCAGGCAGAGAGAAATTAAGCCATTGCCTACAATCACACTACAACTTGACAGAAAGGCTGAAACTCAGACCCTCTTGTGGGGGGGAAGGGTCTGGTCCCACACGCCTACCAACTCTGATCTCCTACAGTTTCAGGAGAAAAATCTTTAAATGGAGAACCGGGTTTCCTCTGTTACCCCAAACATACAGAAGTAGTTTTGAGACTTCAGTAATTCCAGAGGACACAGAAAAGCAGTGGTGCTTCTCAGTTGCTGGGCCCCACAGTCCTCTTAAGACTCCATATGTTTGCTTGGAGGCCCCAGGAAGGGAGTCAGCCTCAGAGACCTGCCAGGTCTCTGCAGAGCCATGGGAGGAAGTCTGAACGTGCAAGGAGGAAACCAGTTGGCCGTCTGGTATGAGAGGAGACTTCGAGCAAATCTCTT
This sequence comes from Spilogale gracilis, assembly GCA_004023965.1. Taxonomy (NCBI): domain Eukaryota; kingdom Metazoa; phylum Chordata; class Mammalia; order Carnivora; family Mephitidae; genus Spilogale; species Spilogale gracilis. The sequence goes on along the minus strand of PITA01000710.1, from coordinate 132,544 downwards.
TGGAATAACTGAGGGATTCTTTACCTAGGGATGGAGGGCTCACAACAATGAATGGGCAGATACACAAGGAAATACTGTTTATTACCAGATCCCAACACTTATTTCACTGTTAGGCTGAGGAAGCCTGGAGAAACCGGTGATAAGGAGGTGATAAGGAAAGTAAGGTAGAAGTATGGTTGGGGAAAAAATGGCCATTTGTGTGCCTGCTGGGTGCTGAGCTCCACACCAGCACACAACTGCCCCAGAGGCAATTGAATCTACCCGCGTTTTATTCCTGAGAAATAAAACTTTTGTCACATCAATGTCAAAATTCGTCTCTTACACAAAGAGAGATGGAGGGAAAAAAAAGGAACATGAACATGGCATTTATCTCACATGCAACATTTTACTTCCTGCCTGTGTTAATGATTGTATTTGACTAGCAAGGGGAGGGAAAGACCTAAAACACTGCATCACATTTAGCATTTAACATCTGGGATCAATTCAGTCAAATTGAAACTCACAGAGTTCACTGGGACATCATGGGGGTTCTGTTGATGTTCTACAATATAGTCATAATATATTACATTTATATAACCTACGACATTAACACTGGATAAAAGGTGACTTTAAAGACGAAAGACGCCAGTTCCAATCCTGTCTTCTCTCTCAAATCCTGTGTAATTTTGGGCAAGAAATTTTATGTCTCTGAGTCTCGTTCTGTTTGCCTAAAAGGTACATATGATATTTGTCTTTCCCACAGCATATATGTGAAGTTGGTCTCAGACATTACTTGCCAGGTGCTTAGCACGGTACAGGGCCACAGTGAAAGGCTTGGGAGCAGGCTAATGAATGTCCCTTACTGTTTCAAGAATATAAGAATATTTAATGACATGGAAAAAGATTATATGTTTTTAAGTAAAATATAATCACCATGATCCTTTTTTTAAAAGATTTTATTTATTTGACAGAGAAAGAGAGAGAGAGTACACAAGTATGGGGAGCGGCAAGCTGTGAGAGAGGAAGAAGCAGGCTCTCCGCTGAGCAGAGAACAAAATGTGGGGCTCAATCCCAGGACCCCGAGATTATGACCTGAGTCAGTCAGATGCTTAACCAACTGAGCCACCCAGGAACCTAGAATCTATATTTTGTTGAAAAACATTTCTGTAGGGGCGCCTGGGTGGCTCAGTTGGTTAAGCGACTGCCTTCGGCTCAGGTCATGATCCTGGAGACCCGGGATTGAGCCCCACATTGGGCTCCCTGCTCGGCAGGAAGCCTGCTTCTCCCTCTCTCACTCCCGCTGCTTGTGTTCCCTCTCTGGCTGTGTTTCTCGCTGTAAAATAAATAAAATATTAAAAAAAAAAAACAAAAACAAAAACATTTCTGTATACACAGATAAGGGACAGAGGAATATATCTTAAAATACTATAAAAATTATATCTAACTAGTTGCAGGATGGTGATAATTTCATCCTTTTGTTTTAACACACTGGTTTTTCTAACAAAAATAAAATAATGAAATTGCTGTTGAATAGTGTAATCAGTGAGAAAGGTTGGTATCTCTGAGGTAAGGTGACTAAAAGAAGGGCTTCATATATTTTTTTAAAAAATTTTGTTAAGATTAGGAGCGCCTGGGTGGCTCAGTTGGTTAAGCAACTGCCTTCGGCTCAGGTCGTGATCCCGGAGACCCGGGATCAAGTCCCACATCGGGCTCCCTGTTCGGCAGGAAGCCTGCTTCTCCCTCTATCACTCCCCCTGCTTGTGTTCCCTCTCTGGCTGTGTTTCTCTCTGTCAAATAAATAAAATCTTTAAAAAAAAAGTTTTTTTTGTTGTTAAGATTAGAGAACATTTCTGTAGCTTTTAGACAAGACAGAGGGAAAGTGAGCTGGAGATAAAATCCTAGAAGCATCTCTTTGGAATTGTGTCAGCTTAAGTAGTGACCCTTGGAATGGAGAAGAGAGTCACCCTGTGAAGGAATGGGGAGGGAAATATTAATGAGGTCTTGCAGAAGAAAGGCATATTTATATCCACACTTTGAAAATGTTCATGGGCCAGTTACCCTCTCTCTGTTCCTTGAGCCTAAAGAATTTACCCTAATATCACCAGTCTGCTATGTGGAAAGATGCCAAGTACCCATTGTTAATGTGCTCCAGTCTGATGCGGCAACAAACCTTCCCTAAAGCTCTGATGAATTTGGGTTTGAGGATGTAAAACTGTAAACCAAGGCTCCCCTTCTGGGGGGTTGCTCTCCCTGAAAAGAACAGCTGTCAAATGTTTGCTCAGACCGAAGGAAACTATCTTCCAGAAAATCGATGCTTACGTAGACCCTCATGTGCCCTGACCACTGATTTCTAAGGCTGGGGATTTAGGATATAATTTCCAATGTAATAAATCTCAGTTTCCCCAGCATTTAGACTGTTTCATCCTCCCCACAGCATTGCCACACAGGAGACCTCATTGAGAGGATTGGGCAGCAAAGTCCCCTGAGAAGCAGCTCTTCGGGAAGCTTCTGTGGTCAGACATTTGTTGGTCCCAAAAGATTTTACTAAATGGGATTTGATTCAGTTTTCCTGCCTGGAATGCTGCAGCTATAAGTGCTCCCTACTGGGTTACTGTCTGCTTTTTCTTCTGAGGTATCGCGTGGTATTTAACAGAAGCTGCTGGATTGCAGCGTGTTCATTTAATTATGCAGGGAGAATGAGAAGTTAAATTGCATCTTAGTTCACATTTTACAACTGAGGAGAAATCCATAGCACTTAAAAGTATGGATGTTTATGTCAGACACAATCCAGTTTGAGACCCACTTCTGCAAATCATTAGCTCTGAGACTATGGCTCAGTTTCGCATTTGTTGTGCAAGTCACTTCCCTTATAAGGCTATACTGAGTAGCAAATGAAATAATGCATATTTAGCAATTAGGGTAGTAACTAGAAAATTATAAATGTTTCATAAATGTTAGTGATTACTGCTCCCAGTGCTACTATCACTCTTAGTCCATAGACCCAGAGAATGCCTCTAAGAAAAGAAGATTGTCCCAAGGGAAATATTAATTTGCCATTTAACCAGAACATAAGATTTAGATGGTATGAAAGTAGAAGAATTAGCAATTTCCTTTAGTGGCCCAAGATTCTGGATAAGAGAGCTTGACCTTGGAAATGGGTTCTTGGGGGAATTTCTTGGATCAGCAGATATCACAAAGATATTTACATTCATCTGATTAGTCAAAGGCATGTGAGAAGCTCCCATACACAGGACAAAGGAAAATGGAGCACAAATTAGAAAACAAACAAACCTCACCTGGGTTCAGTGATAAGTTCTGTGTGAAAATACGTAAATATACCAGTGCAAGTTTGGGGCGGGAGGGTTAAGGCAACACGGATTTAAGGGTTCAAACATACTTCGGAAGTCAACAGCTCTGGGTTTGAATCCCAACTAAATCACTTTACTAGCTGATAGCCCTTGAGCAAGATATATAACCTGTGTAAACCCTACCTTCCTCCTTCTGTGGGAATTAATTTAGATGCTGAAAGCAAATTAGCAGAGAGCATGGCATGGGGTAAGCAATCAATAACGTTAATTCTCTTTTTTCTGTATATGAGAATGTGACATTGGTATGTATGTGGGCAGATAAAATTTTTCTATCCCAAGAATGTTCTCAGACGTGTCAAGACAAAATTGAGAATTTGTTTTTTAATCCTCAATTACCCACACCTACCTCTTCATTTCTGGAGGCATTGTTTCAATCATCTGAAAATATGTAGCACACTTATTATGTGCTTAGTAGTGCATGGTGTAAGGACTCTGGGGGTATGACTGTCACTACCAAGCAAAGTTTTGATGAGTGCATATGATGTTTTTATTATGTTACAAGCCCTGTGCTAAGGACTATAAAGTAGGCTTTGTTATTATCCCCATTATACAGATGAGGATGCTGAGAGCTAGCTAGGTAAGGTAACTTGTCCAAGATCACTCAAGTACTAAATGGCAGGTACTGAGATCCAGAAGAAGGCTTACATGTACCTCTCAATCCCTACTTTTAACCAATAGGTTATACAGTCCTCCCTCTGCCAGAGCTTTCATCCTGGAGTGGTTAAGAGGCAGGTGCAGAGAATCAGGCATGTAAAATGAAATGCAGTTAGTGTTAGCATGTGGGAAATATGGGCTTTGATGAAAGTACCCAGGAGAGACATGATCCAGACTCAGTGGATGGTAGAAGTCAGAGAAGGCTTCTTGCAAGAGGTGATGCATCAACCAAGATGAACAATGAGGAGGAAACTCGGGGCTTGTACAACTACATGTATAAAGGTTTGAGACACAAGGAAAAGCTCAGCAAGTTGTAGGAATTAAATTAAGTTTAGCAAAGTTAGATCTTTGTGTGTTGGCGGGGCTGGGGGTGGAAGAGGGGGAAGAGGAGAAAGAAAGGTGCAAGATGAGGCTGGAGAACTTAGCAGGAACCTGACTGACAGTATGCACAAGTTCAAGTGCACATGGGTTCAAGAGAGTTCCAGGTGCCAGCCATGGGCCAGGTACTGTGCTGAGTATCAGGCTCATGATTTGAATTTTACCTTCCACCTTTAGTCCTCATGCATCCTGTGTCCTAACCAAAGAAATTACACACTCTGTACATTCCTCCCGACTCTTTCTTTGTTCCAAATGTTCTCTCTACCTCAAAAGCCCTTTCCTTACATTTTTGGAAGGCAGACATCAGACATGTACCTCAGAGCCTAGCACAGGTGTTCCCTTTATCACAGAGACAACCTGGATCTTTCGAGACAGTGGGGATCCACGTTTGCTGGAATGATCCACCGCTTAGCCTGTGCCTTTGTTAGGGCATGTCTCAGCTTTGTCCTCCAGGTTTTTGTTTGTTGCTTGTTTTTTGTTTTTTTTCTTTTTTCTTTTTTTAAAGATTTTATTTATTTGACAGAGAGAAACACAGCCAGAGAGGGAACACAAGCAGGGGGAGTGAGAGAGGGAGAAGAAGAAGGTTTTCCACTGAACAGGGAGCCCGATGTAGGGCTCGATCTCCGGTCTCCAGGATCATGAGCTGAGCCGAAAGCAGTCGCTTAAGCAACTGAGCCACCCAGGAACACCTGCTTGCTTGTTTTTAAAAGAATGTTTCTCTTGCCTGTAAGACTGTGGCCTTTCCATGGGTTAGGACCCCAGGGTGATCCAGGATTCATCTAGGGACCATCACAGCCCTGAGCAGCTTTTCATAAAAACTAATATATATTGAGCTCTTCTCATTCTTCTGAATTAATCCTCATAACAGCCCTATGAAGTGGATGCTAAAACCATCTCCATTTTACAGACACAGTAACAGAGGCTTAACGAAGGTAAGTAATATCATGGATAATAAGTGGAAGAATTTAGTTAAGTTAAAAACTGATTAGAACCAAACAGATCAAAATGGCAACATAAATTGCCTCTTACTGGCAGAAGTAAGGGAAAATGCTGCTTTTACTCATTCTCCATTTTGTCTTTTTTTTACAGAAGAAATATAGTCCTGGTTATGAGTAAGAATACTATTAAAAAACTAAGAAAATGCATAGTTATAATAATTATTTTATTTTATTCGGCAGTTACCTTGTGCCAAACACTGCTCTAAATCCTTTAAATAATTTAATGTTGAGGCACCTGGGGGACGCAGTTGGTTAAGCATCTGTCTCGGCTCAGATCATGATCCCAGGGAATTGGGATCGAGCCCCACATCAAGCTCCCTCTCCCTCTGCCACTCCCCAGCTTGTGCTCTTCTCTCACTATCACTCTCTCTCAAATAAATAAATTAAATCTTTTTAATGTTCACAACAATGTTATGAGACATAGTCTGCCCAAGGTCATAGGACTGCCAAGTGGTGGGGCTAAGACTCAGCTGGAGTCTGACCACAATACCATTCTCTCCATCTTTATGCCATGCATATGCACAAAAACCCGCACCATATATAAAGGATATATTTTAAATGGCAAGAAACACAAACATCTGTTAATCTAAATCAAAGTTTAAAATGCATGCAAAACTGTGAATGAATTTGGTCCTTTATTTCCCCTTGCTATGGATGGCATAAAATCACAGGCTGGTTCTTTTTAAAATGTTCCACTTTCAAAGGCAAACATCACTTGTTTACTAGCCTCTTCAAAGAATAACAATTAAAAAAAAACATAAAGGCATACAGTCCTACTGAGGCACCCATGACAGTTGAGAATTTTGAATACAGAAGTTATTTCAGACTCTGCCACAGGAATTCGTCAGCTAGACATAATTGGGTCCAAAATGTCACTGAGGAAATAGTTGTAGATAATTTAGTAAGTGGCCCAAGAGGATAAACCAGGCAGAGTAGGGAAGGGAGAGCTTAGCATGTACCTAGCGAAGAATCCGAAGAATCTGTTTTGGGGAAATTTCCATGTAGGGTTTTAGGAACTACCTTCCACACACTATGGCATTCAGTCTGTATTCTTGTCTCAGATGTGGAATACAGAAACAGAGAAAGCATGGCTGAAGCTTTATTGCTTATGGTTAGCCAAGTCTTAATATATGTCCTTTAACATGATTTCTTGTGGCAGTCTCCTTAGACAAGCTGTTGCGCTTTTCATAGCTTCCAGATGTTGAGGCCATGATGCAAAAAATTGAAACAAGTGTAATGGGCTTGATTGTGCAAAATCAGATTGATTCAAATTAATGAGCCCACTCAACATTAACAGTCAATGAGTTTACAAGAGATTAAAACTGAAAACAGCACTAACTACAGTATTTCATGACAGAATAAGGAATTTAACAGCTAAAATGAAAATATTTTATTTCACTTTTATCTAGCAGCAATTTTCAAATCACTGTGTAATATGTTCCGCTGTGAAGCTTGCCATTCACCACTGGGGCTTTTAAAAGCAGAATCCAAGGATCCAAGGTAAGAAGGAGCATTGCCCTGGGGTGTTCCCAGGGGGCATTGCCTCTGAATAGTCACCTTCATCACCCACATAACTCGCTTCAAATGAGTTAATACATGCAAAATGCCAAGCATGAAAGGGGCACAGAGCCCATTCTCAATAGGCAATGTCTTCTTTCTCCTTTGCCTTATACCACGGAAGCTAAGAATACTTTTTCTGCTTTCTGTAGAAACTACTGGACACAAACAAATATATTTCAGATTAAGTGGAATCATACACAGCTGGAGTTTTCTTCCATAAATTCTTGGGAAGGAGATTGTTTGGGCTAAATCCAGAAGCTTCGATGAATAATTCACTACTCAAAGCTCAATAATGTCAAGATTTTCTTTTAAGAAAACAATATATGTCTGTGGACTTTTCATACGTTCAGTGACATTGAATTAACCAGGAGAAAAGTGGCTTGACATTACTGTTCACATAACAGAATTAAATGAGCACAGATTTTAGAGCCAAAGGACCTGGGTTTGAATCCGGATTTCAATGTGACCTTGAATAAGTCTCTTAATCTGTCTGGAAGTCATTTTGAAAGGGATAATCCTTTCCTTGCTGTTAAGGAAATTCCTTGTGTTAAGAGGATTCAAGATAAAATTAATGTAAAGTACTAGTATAGTCTCTGGTAAATAGTCAGCACTCATGAAGTGATATCACATTATCACAATGGGTACTTAAAATACTCACTGCTGACTTTATAATTGATAAAATAGCAAAATAATAGATTTACTTTTTTTTTGTAGGGCTTATTTATTCATTTGAGAGGGAGAACAGAGGGAGAGTGAGAGGGAGAAGAAGACTCCCTGCCAAACAGAGATCCTGACATGGGGCTCAATCCCAGGACCACGAGAACATGACCTGAGCCAAAGGCAGTCCCCCAACCAACAGAGGCATTGGGCAGCCCACAGATTGAAAAAAAATTTAACAAAAAAATGTGTGGGTTATGCCACTGCAATAGAGAACCAATGGGATTACTTGGTCTAAGGGTTTGACCAACCCTTAAGCCTTCTTGTTCTCACGTAATGCTTTCCTCCAGGAAAACAATAATATCGAGTGCTGATTTTCTCCTTAGAGATTTATGACTATTAAATATATTTTAATATATCTATAAAGAGATTTAAGCTCTTTCTGGAAATAAAGCTGAGGGAGCCATTGATCAGAATTTGACAAGGGAATAATTTCACTGCTGGGCTGCATTTTTCCAAATACATTTCTCCCCATAAACTGATGGAAAATTCAGTATTTCATTTTCTGAATATTGCCCAAATGAATTGTGGAAGTCCAGCAGAAGTGCTTGATTGTACTTTCATTAGACTTCTTTTCCTCCAGGCCATACAGGTGCAATGAAAGAAGAAAGAAAATTAATTAAATTTATGGGCATGTTTATACCCTCCAGGTGTCATAAAATGTACTGGCTCAGACATTTTTCAAGTAATTAAGCAGACATCTCTGTGTTTCCTAATGAGTTGCTGCCCTTCCCTTTTTAATCTGGTGAGAGATCTCATCACCTGCCTTCTGTCAGCTGATGGCTTATTCCCTGGACGAGCTCAGCCATCTCCTCACACAGCAATGTGCCAATGGGACTCCATGGATGTGGGTAAGAGATCCTCTTGTCCACAAAAATCTTTCCAAGGGTCAAGTAGTACTGGCACTGGGTGTGGTGGTTTAAAGATATTAAAATGAACTGGTTTGTCTCTTATACATATTATTAGAGATGCTGGTTCAGATTATTTCTCAAATATGTTCATATATTCAAATATGTATATATATACCTGCCCAGACATGTCTTATCTGGGATATCTATTGCATATTATATATATATATAATGTATATATGACCAGAGAGTGACTACTAGTTCAGTCTGGATCTTAGATGAGACAAAATTTAAACTTCAATTTAGAGGACATATTCATGGAATTTGGACAAAGTGGGAGGGGGACAGAATTCCAACGGAGGTGAAGGCCACATAGAACTAGTTCCTATGAAGCTTCTACAACTCTCCCTGCACTGTTCTAGACACTAGAGATTTTTCAGGAGCACTCAGTTCAGTTGACAATACAAACTAACATATATAAAATCATGAAGACTCTACATAATAGAGAATATGTACAAGTGACTGCATGACATAGTGACAGTGGAGTACAAGTGGATGCTTGGAAAAGATACATAAGGGCTTCAGAACAGAGTATAGTCCAAAGGAAGGCGGATGCGCTGAGCGAAGCCACTGGATAAGCAGAGAAATGGGAGAGGGCATTCCAGGAGAGAGAGCGTTGTGAACTTAGCATCTTCAGGGCCAAGGAAGGTACTGCTCTCCCTAGAGAACAGTGTGGCATGGGAAGCAGCTACAAATAAGATTAGGGAGGCACAGGGGGCCAAATTAAAATGGAAGGCTTAAAAGCTAGGAAGAGAGGTTAGCATTTGACCCTTTTGTGTGGATTCCTTGGCAGTGACATTTAATCAATTCTTTTTCTTAAAAAAAAATCACTTGAAGAAATCTTAAAGATCAACTAATCTAAACCTATCCTCCCTGCACAACCTTTTCACAGATGAAGAACTATACTGAAAACAGTATTTTATTAAGATTCATCTCAGTGACATAAGGGTAACTTAAAAGTTCCTGGGCACTCAAAGTGAATGCCTCATCCTCCTCCAGACCTCATCTGCCTCCTGCATTCCCCATCTTAGCTCAGGGCCGCCCCCCGGGGTGGCCCCGGGCCTCGCTCTCCCTTCCCTGCCCACAGCTACATAGTATCCCTACCCTGGAAGTTGTATCTCTTTATTCCTTTTTATGGCCTCCCCTTTCCCTTGTCCCCAGGGCCACTACCCTAATCCAGGCCACCATTTCTGACTCACTTGCCACAGCAGGTGTTTACCTCTTCTCCTTGCCTTTGGTTTTGTCCCACTGCAGATCAATTCTCCAGATGACTGTGAGTGAAACAAGATGAGGGTGCCTGAGCCATGTTTCTACACTTTTTTAGTAAAAAACGTACATATTGAATGTGTACAAAAAGATGATCTGATCCACATACACATAGTGAAATGATTATTACAGTCAAGCTAATTAACAGGTCCTCTGTTCACAGTTACTATTTTTTGTGTAATGAGTGTACCTGAAATCCACTCTTAGCACATTTCTAGTTTTCAATAGAGTATTATTAAGTATGGGCATCAAGCCATCATTTTAAAATGCATTATTCTAGGGGCACCTGGTTGGCTCAGTTATCGGGCGACTGCTTTCAGTTCAGGTCATGATCCCAGAGTCTCGGGACTGAGCCCCTCATCAGGCTCCCCGATTGGCGGGAAGCCTGCTTCTCCCTTTCTCACTCCCCCTGCTTGTGTTCCCTCTCCAGTTGTGTTTCTCTCTGTCAAATAAATAAATACATAAATCTTTCAGAAAAAAATAAAATGCTTTATTCCATTACTGTTTTCAGAGTAAAACTCCAAACTCCTGTGCTTGACTACTTCTCTCACATCCTCTCAACTGATTTCCCTCCCCCATCAGGAACATCCCACTGTTCATGTTTACATTTCTTATAGCCTTTGCTCAAACTGTTTCTCCTTCCTGAAATGATCCTTTCCTCCTCCTTTGACGTGAAACTCTGGCATCATCTCCTTTAGAAAATATTTAAATCACATCTCTTTTAGTTGCAATGGACTAAAATCCTAACCTATCTAACTTAAAAGTTCAACTAACTGAAACAAAAAAAGAGGGGTGTACTGACAGAGGAGACCGCTTTGGAGCAGGGCTTGGGCACAGCCCAAGATCCCTCCCTGGACCCTGGACTTCTGCCCTGTCAACCGAGATAATGGCTTCATTCCTTGCTCCTACAGACAGGCTTTCTTCCTGTGGTAGCAACATGGTTGCAAGCGAGTGCTTCTTGATCAGAGAGAAAAGAGAATTCTAAGGAAACTTGCAGGGAAATGTCTTCAACTTAGGTGAAGGTCTATTCGCAGGGGAAGGAGGACAGGTCAAGAGTCATAGACTGTCACCAGGAGAAGATGAATGAATGAGTGCTGAGCTGAGGAGAAACAGGAGGCAACAGAAGCAGACTTTCTTACCTGTCCGGGCTGAATCACCCCCACAGATGCTCCATTTCCACCTTTAACATTCTGCCGTGAGTCGCCATGACATCAGGCTGGGCTTCCTTCTCTGCCTTCCTCGCAAGGGTGTACTCCAAGGCGTAGCCACATGACTGCTGTGCTTGGCATATAGCAGTCTCTGGAAGAACATTTACTGAACGCACCCCAATGTGAACACACATTCCACTGGTTGTGATAGACCAAAAGAAAATGGATTAATTACCACATAGTGGTAATCAAAGCAGTAGGTAAGGTTTCAAAGAGGGCAGGCCAGCTTAGGGGCTCAAGGACCTGGGGCTAATACCATGAGGGCACTTGCAGCTGCCTAGAGTGAGGAGAAATGGAATGCAGCAAAGAATAAAAAGCAAGCAGAAGGTTGTAAAAAAAAAAAAAAAAAAAAAAAGAAGGAACTAAGAGTTTGTGAGAGCAAAAAGCAGCTTATAAAGACAAAATGTAAACTTTTAGCTTTATTTGTTTGGATCCTGAATAACTGGGAATGTTTTCTATTTTCCTTAAGTAGTTGTATTTACTGGCTAGAACAAGAATCTCACAAATGAATGCTGTGGCATGTGGGTGGTGTGTGTGTGGGGGGCAGCGGTTAGTGGTGGTGGAGTCCGGGGAAAAGCCAGCAGAAGCTGGGAGGCGTTGTGGAGTGTGGCGGTCTGCCAGATGAACTGGGGGTAAGCCCCGACCCAAGACCATTTCCCTGAGAGACTAAAGCGCCTTCTAGCAGGGAGACAGACAGCCCAAGAGAAGGGGATGTAATAAAGCCGACAAGCCTAATCCGAGGAAAACCTGAGAGGAAGGGGGAGAAGAATCTGAGTGCCCCTAGTGCTGGTCACTTCTATGTCTCAGAGCCAGCTCTCTGGGAATAGCAGGTAGGGACAACAGATGGAAAATGAGAGTTCCCTCGCTGTGTTGTTTGGGGACATACATCATAAAGGTTAACACTGAAGTGAGCCTAGAAGCCCCCCTGCCACTTCTGCATGAGGCAGAGTCTGACCTTAATGCTCTGAGGTCTCTAGAGAGCACACAGTCCTTTGGCATCTCGAGGACGTCCGCATCAGCTCTGCCTGTCCCTCCACGGTCAAGGAGACGAGGTAGGCAGTGGGGTGTCCTGCAGAAACCTTTCTCCTGTGGACACCAGGGGCCATGGCTGCACAGCAACCAGCATTACAACTGCCTCGTCTTCAGGACGCAAAAAGTTTTAAACCATCCTATTTAAAAAAAATTAAAACAGCTAACATTTATGCCCCAGATACTAAACATATGTATACTCTCTCCATGGAAGAGTGCATTTTTGTTCTTAATTTCTGAAGCAGGAGCTGATGAAAAGAAAAAGCAGAGTCAAGAGATTCTTAAAAATACATCAAGAAGTACATGATGAGATCTTTCACTAAGCACCATAAAAAATTTGGCTCTGTATCATCTTTTTCATAGTTACAGTATTCTTCCTCTAGAAGGTGGTTATTGCCAATCTGAAAGTCATTTCTTCAGCGTGCATATCTACTGCACAAAGTATCTGATTCCATAGAGGAATTTTTCACAGATACAGGAGGAAAATGGGAAGGTGTTTGAAGCAAAACGAAATCTCTAGGTATCACAGTTACTGTTAGGAAGAGTGTCCCTTCAGATGGAGGAAACCGAACCACTATTATAGAGAATAATAAAGCTGTGTTGGGCAGAGAAGAAGATTTCTTTCATAAAACCCATACTGACACTTATGACTGGCCAGGACATCTGAGAAATTAGGAACCAAGTAATTGGATGTTTTTATTTTTAAAACGTGCTCCATACCACTTTTGAAAAAAATGTCGGTGAAAAAAATTTTTTCTAGGAAATTACAAGGCAGAAATCTCTCAAGACCAAATTTCAAAGTGGCCTCCATGGTCATATACTTAGAGTGCTATATATCAGCTTCTGTCCATCCGGTTGCACCAGAAAGGTGGGAGAACAGAACCAAAAACTTTTACTTAAGGAAGGCTCATCTGAAGTCAGCACTTAATTTGGGCTGGTACATAATCTAAAAGCTCCCTGAATAAAGGAATTAACTCTGATTCACTCATATGCTCTCCCACAACCCAGCCTTACATGGGACCCAATACATAGTAGGCACGGATCAAATGTTTATTAAGATTTTTAAAAATACCTAAAATCCAAAACTTATATACCTGATTCTCCAGAAACAATGCTTGAGATGGCTACCGGGTACAACTTCAGGTCTAGAAGCTTAAAGCCCCATATTCATTCCCTTAAGCAAGCATGCATGTAACACGTCATGAAAAGCACATTAGAAGAAAAGCCTTGCAGCAGGTTTTGAGGCAAAGGTAAATGATATGAGCCCTGCTTAGACAGAATTCACAGTCTAACTAGAGACAGACTTGACTAAAAGCTCACCATAATAGGGGCACCTATAATAGTGGCTCAGAGTGTTAAGCCTCTGCCTTCGGCTCAGGTCATGATCTCAGGGTCCTGGGATCCAGGCCCGCATCAGGCTCTCTGCTTGGCAGGGAGCCTGTTCCTCCTCTCTCTCTGCCTGCCTCTCTGCCAACTTGTGATCTGTCTCTCTGTCAAATAAATAAATAAAATCTTCAAAAAAAATGTTTAGGATTTTCAAAAAGACCAGGAAAGTAGCTTTAATAAAAAGAAAATTATATCATAAAACAGAAAATAGTTAAGAAGAGTAAGTAGATTAGAACTCTTGAATATCAACAACGGAGATGTTAAATTTTGTAAATATAAAGCTTGTTTAATTTTTTAATTTTTTGAAGTAATCTCTATACCCAATATGGGGCTCAAAGCCACAACCCAAGACCAAGAGTCACATCTCTACCAACTGAGCCATCTAGGCCCCTAAGGCTTATTTAGAAGAATAAACTTCAGATAGTCAATGATATGAATTAGTGAAATGAAATTCGATATTGAGAAATTCACCCAAAATGCAATACAGAAAGATAAAAATATTTTAAAAATATACAAAAAGCAATTAAGGGACATAGAGCAGTCAAGACTCTCAAGTCTACTTCAAAAAATAATTCAAAGCATAGAATAAAAGGAACAGATAACAATTTCCAAAACTGAACAAAAGCAAATACTTTCAGGCTGAAAGTATACAGGAAAGGCCAAGCTGAAAAACTAAAAATAAAATTATACAAAATATATAAATATATATGTAACTATAATATATATATATATATATTTGACAGGAAAAAAATTATCTATCCAAAAAACCCCTCATGATTGAGAAAGTTTTCAGTAAAATTGTATTAGAAGCAGTAGGTATCAGGAAACAATAGAAAATAATCTTTAAAGCTGGATGGAAAGTAACTGTCAAACTGGACTTCTGTCCCTGGATATATGGCTATTCTAAAGAAATAGGGGAAGAAAAGACTTATTCAGACATAGGCTAAGGAAAACTAGAACTCATTGATCTTTACTAAAAGAATGATTAAGGAATACATTTCAGTTTTAAAAAGTAATAACTGCAGTGGGATAGAATGACACAAAAATTAATGTGAGTAATCAAAGGAATTGGCAAACTCTTGCTAAATTTAATTACCCCAAAAAACAAAGAAATATTACTATGTTTAAAACTCTAGAATCAAAATTCTAGAAAAGGGTAGGATAAAAAGAAGAAGGAGATGGAGGGTCAAAGTGTAGAGATCTAAGACCTTTTTCAATTAAAAATAGTGTAGATATATTGAATAATTTTAAATTTGGATTGGAATTTTTGCCATTAAGATACACTTGATGTATCTTCACACGCCTTCACAAAAGACATTATTCTAAGTGAAAGAAGCCAATCTCAAAACATTACATGGTGTATGATTCCATTTATATGAAAAAAGGAAAACATTTGAGACAGAAAACAGATTTGTCACCTTAGATGGTGATAGGAAGAGCTCATGGAAGAGACAACTGGTTTTTTGAAATAAGAAATCAAGCCCTCCTTCACATCTACAAGTTATGTGAAGAAGCAGAAAACTACTAGAACACGGGGCAACCAGAGACCTAAAATCTTTTAACTTTAAAAAGGCTTTGAGGGAGCCTGGGTGGCTCAGTGGGTTAAAGCCTCCGCCTTCTGCTCAGGTCATGATCTCAGAGTCCTGGGATTAAGGCCCGCATGGGGCTCCCTGCTCAGCAGGGAGCCTGCTTCCTCCTCTCTCTCTGCCTGCCTCTCTGCCTACTTGTGATCTCTCTCTCTCTGTGAAATAAATCAATAAAATCTTAAAAAAAAAAAAAGAAATTAAAAAAAAAAAGACTTTGAAAAGTGTCTTCATCAGAGTCTTAAAAAGACCATGAAACAAAAGAATCTTCAAAGGGCTGGGCAAGAAAGAATGGAGAATGATGTGGTCAAAACTCTACCCTGGACACATCTCCCCCTGAGGTACTGATGGGAATCCTCACAAAAATAATCCTCATGAGAGTACCCTCAGAACAAAACTGAAGACACAGTAAGACCATGCATACTGTTCTAATTCAACCACACAGCATATGATTAAAGGATAGGCTACCGAGGATTATCAGATTTTGAAATATATCATTTTGAAAATGAAGGTTGCTGAGGTTATTTTTGTCACTCTTGCACTTACCTAGCACACAGTGGATTAAAGAAAAGTGTCTATTGAATGAACGAATGAATGAATGCAAGAATGAGTTAGCTAACAAAGGAGTCACACTAAAGTGTCAGTCAGAGACAGGAGTGAAAGAAAGAAATGGTTACAAAAACAGTGCCTGAGAACTCGACATGATACTGGAGTAGGTATCTGACTAAAAAAGGTAAGGATCTATGACTTAACCATGTCAAGGTTGATGGAAGACCGCATCATTCCACCAGGATCAAAGAGAAGCTAGCTCTGAAAGATTCTGGGTAGAAGTACCATCATTTCACAGAGACCAAACACACAAATCCTGGTCCAGAAGATTATTGATTGATAAAATGTATTATCACAAAGATATTGAGTAAGCAGAGAGCATTTGTTTTGAAAAGCGATAATGGATTTCATAAAGATATTCCATTACAGCTTCACTGAAATAGTCACTTCACGAGGGCCAGAGTTAGGACTCTGAATTAATTATGGTAATTTTGAAGTATCTGTGCAAGAGGAAGACTGTGTGTATGAATAAGTAAGTGTCTCTTAGTAACATTTTCTGATGAATAAATCAGTTTAAAATTGGAAATCTGTGTCCTCTGGTAATTTGTTCTAAGTCTTCTTTCCTGTGAGATCCTTTTCAAAATTAACACACCTAGAAGACATTCATTAAACATTTGTGGAATGGATGAATTTTGATGTGACATTGAAATAATACTTTTAGCATTACTATAAAGTAGTAGCCAGTGCATATTTTTCATAAGCAGATGTTTTGCAATGATAATAGGACTGCAAAGGAAATGGAATCCCTGGGTAGGAGTTACAAACATGTAGGTTTGCAGTGGGTTAGGGTTGCACTTCACATATTCAAAAGTCTCACCTTTGTTGGAAAAAAAAGTCATAAACACAACATGCATTATGCATGCCAAACTATGGAACTAGGAGCAGTTCAAAAAAGAGACAATAAAATTGGTAAAGAGGACAATGACCTGCTACATGAGAATATATAAAAGGTTTCATCAAAAAGGCTAAGGATATAACTAAATGTAATAATATAGGGAGAGTAAATATGGAATTATTAAGAAAATCCTGGAACCCTAAAATGAGGGTACGCCCTTTGAATTTTTAAAGAGTTGATTTTAGCACCACAGCAAGGGTATTGTTTAACTTTTCAAAGTGGAAAACAATTTCTATAGCTCATTGACTAGATAATAGTGACAAAAAATATCAACTAATTTCAGTAGGATTTAAAAAAAAATTCATGTCCAAGAGATCCATAGGAAGCATAAAACATTTTGATATCATACTCCTAATACCTTTAAAGTTAAAATCAGTTGTTCCCAGAATAGATCCCATTGCTCCATTAATGAAGATGGAATAAAGGTTAAACACACCATGAGCCAATGTAATGGTAGACTTGGAAAGCTGGTATGTGATTTCATCAAGTCAAACAATTTTAGAGCTCAATGCCCTATGAGACCACAGTGTAATGTTCTCATTTCACATAATGAGAAAACTGAGGCCCAAAGAAGGTTAGTATTTTGCCTGAGGTCATACAACTAAGCAAAAGCAGAGACCTGTCAGAATTAGACTCTCTTGAGTTCCCAGTTCTATGTTCTTCCTCTGTGTGACCCTCCCAATGAATATGAAAGGGGGGAGGGGAGCAACTATTAGACATTAAGGCATATGTTATTTCTGTCCTCTAAATATGGGCATTGAAATCTTTCATTTCATGTTACAATTTTATTTAATTTCTGTATAATCAGACTAAAGTTCAGGAATCAGGAATCTAGTTTTAACTATTATGGAAAATTTCAAGCATAGATAAAAACAGACAGAATAGTATAATGAAGGCTCCATGTACCCATCATCCACCTTCCAAAATGATCGCATGGCCAATCTCGTTTTAGCTATTTCCCACCCAACCCTGCCTCTTCTCACAGTATAACTTTGAAGCAAAGCCAAGAGCACATTCACAAATATATCAGCATGTGTCTCTAAATGTAACTACAGAATTTCTAATAATTCTTTAACATCGCTTTAAAGCTCATGTTCAAATTTCTACTTGTTTCATAGATGTCATTTTTAGAAAGCTTCTAACCAAGAACAGTTTAAATTTTACTAAGTTACTGAAAACAAAGAATCACCAAATAAGCTGTAGTCATGAGAGTCAGAATAGAATCTACCTTTGATAACCGTAGTGTCTCACTGCACCTTGAAGAATGGGGAAAACGTGTATTATAAGGGTCTGGGAATAAGGTCATTATTTTTGTATAATCACATTCAGTGATCCAATTTAATGCACAGAAGAGGATTTTAATAGAGATGAGTATATGATTAAAAATGCAGTGGCTAAATTGATGGCAATGTTTACACACTATGGTGCACCAAATTATCAATTATGCCCATATACCCAAACGATCCGGGCAAGGTGCCATGCAGAGAAAATGAAACAGATCCTATCCCGTCACTGCATGCAAGTGTATTCTAACAAGTCATGGCAGGGATTAGTTAGGGTACACTGCAGGAGAAACTCTGCAGGAGGAAAACCGCTAAAGTTGGAATCAGGGGGCTCAGGCAGGATGTAGTTGTGTGCAAATCTGAGTTGAATTCCCTGGCTTCAGGCTTCTTCCAGCTATAGACAGGAGCAACAAAGGTGACCTCTAAAGTCTCTTCCATGTATAATAGCTGATGACTTCAAATATCATAGACTTACTCCTATATATTATGCTGAACTTCAAAGATACCATCACATTATTAAATGGAATGTTGAAAAGTCACTTCATTTATCACATAGTTTTTGAAGAACAAAATTCTAAAGCTGACTGTTATGATTTCTCCTTACATGGTTTAGTGGTGGGGAGTCTGTGACTATGTAATTTGCTGAGGCAGAGGGTAGCACTTGGGAGAAGCAGTAAGCAAGCTGAGACCTACTTAGTTTCGGCATAGCTGACCACTTGTAGCTAAGGGATGCTGAAGGAATCTCATATTTCCTTTATCACACATCTGTGGATGTCACTCAGATACACTTGCGCCCCCTACAGGTTTGTCAAAGTTAGCAAATGAAAATACAACCTGCCCAGGTAAATTTAAGTTTCAGATAAACAAAGAATAATTCCATACTAAAATTTTATACACTAAAAAGACTTTATACTAAAAACACCCATTGTATTATAGATGTTCTAGATGTTCTGTATTTTACCTGGCAACCCTAACCCCCTGACCCACGCAACTTGGGAGGATTTATCTTCCTTTTATAGGTGAGGAGATGGAAGCTTAAGAAAACTATCCATTAATACAGAAAAAATAAATGGTGGCAATGGAATTCAAATCCAGATCTGCCTAACTCCTAGTTAGGCAGTTACTGCCTAACACATGCATTTTTCAGTACATTTTCAGTGTTCCCTAAGTACCTATGCAAAACGATTTAAATTATCTGTAAATATGCAAAGAAACTTCAACAAATTCAAATGTAAGAAGACCACAGCTTGTATAAGGTCTAAGATTCAAAGTCTGTAAGGCAGCTGTTTAGAATTTGGAAGGCATCTTTCCCACAGAAACTCTGCCAAGTGGTTATTTGTTTCCAAGTCAACCCATAAAAGTTGGTATAACCCATATTCTGGATGAATCACCATAGATATTCTTAATTAAAAATATAGTAGAAGCTCGCTATGTTGCTATATTAATAATTAATAAATGTGAATTAATAGGAAATATATTCTTACTTATTTTTAGTAGTGATGTAGGAGGTAAAGTAAGTAGTACTGAGATGGAGAAAAAGGTAATGGAAATATTATGGAGACTTGAAAGGGTCTTCTAGACATTTTTAAACACACTGCAGATAGATGCTGTTGATGTACTGTGTCAATGTCACTTTTCAACATTTTAGATTTTCTTTTTTTGGCTACAGATGTTGACTTGCATATATGGACTTTAACTGGAGCTGTCTCTTCACTCAGACGAAAAGATACAAGGGGAAGAGAGAAAGAAAGAATAAAAAAAAAAAAACCTGACAAGTACTCCCTCATGTGCCTGAATTAACTGCAAAGAGTTTTAGAAGAAAAGGGGACACTGATACATATTCTTGTTTCTGTCAGGAGGCTTTGATTTAAGATGTAAGGAATGACAAAGAGAAACTAAGACATTGCTGTGAATGCCACAGGGAAGAGTTTTCAAATTAGAGTACTCCTTGCACTGGTCACCACCTGACATCGTCGTCCAGGACTATCCAGTTATTGTCCCAAGCAGGCTTAGAGAAGCTCAGAGTACCACAGCAACAGAGTGTGGGTTTGGGGGTTCATGACAAGGTGAGGGGACTACCATCCCAGAGGAATGACATTCAACCTGATTTCTGAAGAATGATAGCAGTTATCTTAGAAGAGAGAACTTCTGGGCAAAGGAAGAAGTGTGTGCAAAGGCACAAAGACTAGAATGCATGATCCTGACAACTTCAAGGAGTTTGGGATCCTTGGAAGTGATGTGTAAGAAAATAAATGGTAAGACATAGTCCTGGGCAGGACTGTGAGGGCCTCCTGACCATAAAGGGCTAAGGAGTCTGGATTTGACTGGGAAGCCAAGGTGGAGTCTTTGAAAAGTTTAAGCAAGAGAGAGACATGATTAGTATTTTTTTTAATCAGTCAAAAGAAGTAAGAAGGAAGGGTGGGAGGGAGAGAGGGAGGGAGGGAAGAAGGGCAAGATGGAGGGAGGGAGGCAGGGAGGAAGGAAGGTCTGGTAGTAGCAAAGGGAATGAATCTAAGTGATAAACTGAAGGCATATTAAGAGTCAGACTAATCCAGGGGAGCCTGGGTGGCTCAGTTGGTTAAATGTCTGCCTTCAGGCACAGGTCATGATCCTGAGGTCCTGGGATCAAGTCCTGTGTTGGGATCTCTGCTCAGCAGGAAGCCTGCTTCTCCCTTTCCCACTCCCTTTGCCTGTATTCCCTCTCTCATTGTCTCTCTCTCTCTCTGTCATATAAATAAATAAAATCTTAAAAAAAATAGAATTGGAATATTTCAGGTGAAATTTTGATGACTCAAACGAAGATAGTAGAGAGTAAGTATGAAAACGAGATAAATTCGAGAGACATTATGATATCATAGGACTTAGTGACTACTGGCAAAACATGACATTGAAGATATGAGCTGTGTAGTCTTAATGCCAGAGTCTTCACTTGGAACTCTTAGGCAAGCTACTTTATATCACTCAGAGTGTATTTCTTCAACTGTAAACTGAGGATATAATTAAATACACTTCCAACAGCTGTTTTGTATAAAAGTACCTGACATATAGTAAGTGCTCAATAATACTAGCTACTACTTGCTTTTCGTAGGAGACTTAAGGACAGACTTCTCGCCAAAGAAAGAGAGAATACAAGAAAAGTGGGCAACAAGGAGGAAGAGATTGAGTTTGGTTTAAAACATCTAGAATTTCAATATATTCTGACATATGGAAATGTTCAGCTGATGGCCAGTAACCCAGGCTTGGAGAGCATGAAAAGGTTGAAATTGAAGAAGTGATAGCAACTAGGCAGAACTTGAAATCATATCAGAAAGACTATGAGAAAGGAGAAGAACAGAAATTTAATACTGAGAGGCAACAACACTAAAGAAGTTGTGGAAGAAGTTCTCAGAGAGATAAGAATATCAGGAGAGAAAATCATCCCACAATTTAAGAAAGTTATCCTACCAATAAAGGAAAAATATTTGGCTACCTATCAAGGTAATTTTAAGATCTAATTATAACAACTAAGCAATTAATATATATTTACAGGCATTTTCTTTACAATCTAATGCCAGTGTATTTTAAACTATAATTTTCCTATACTATATTTACCTACTAATCTGTTTGCTTTGTTTATGATACACATGGAATTTAAAAGGAAGAAAATTTAATTCTTTTAAAAAATAGTGATTTTCATTTTTCAGGAAACTCCTGAAGTCTAACTCCCATTATTCAGAATTAGCCAGATTTTATTATATAATGTGAACCAACTGAATTAAAGTGAATAGTAGAACCAAATCCTATGCATCCTATGGCATCTTATGGCATCTGAACATGCAAAATGTACTCACACATATGGAGTAGCAATTGTAACAAAGACCATTTCATCCATCCAGGAATAGCAACTGTATCTTAAACTTTAAAATTAAATACACATTTTGGAAATAAAAGGAAAACGAGATAGGGAAAGATGTGCCGGAAAAACAGCAAAGACAAGAAAAGAGAGGGAGATTACAGGTTAGTATGTCTCTAGGGCCCCCCGATTGGAAGCAAGAAGGCAGGGCTAGCTCCCAGACCCTGACACTTTGGGCTAACAGATGGAATCTGGGGCTGAGGGGTTATAAGGCCTTCTGAGGAAAACAGTGAAACACGCCGGAACTGAAGTCCTCTCTTGGATAAGGCTTTGAACAAAGTCCATCCACTTTCCTCTTAGGAAACACGGAGTGAGCCTATCCATCCAGGATCAACGTGTGAAAAGGAGGCCAGTAGCACAAAGTAGGAGTCAGACATAAGGAGCACAGATGAAGTAGGGAGTGAGAAAGCAGAGAAAGATGCTTGGGGACACCTGACTTCTTCTAAGGCAGCTTTTGTTGTTGTTGTTTTTAATGTAGCAAAATAAACATAAAATTTACCATTTTAACCATTTCCAAGTGCATGCTTCAATGGCATTAAGGACACATACATTGTTGTGCTACCATCCCCACTATCCATCTCCAAAACTCTTATCTTCCCAAACTGAAGCTCTATCCATTAAACAGTAGCTCCTCATTCCCTCCTTCTCCCAGCTCCTGGAAACTACCATTCTACTTTTTGTCCCTATGAATTTAACTATTCTAGGTGCCTCACATAAGTGGAATTATATGATATTTGTCCTTTTGTGTCCAGCTTATTTGCTCAGGAAAATATCTTGAAAATTCATCAATGTTGTAGTATCAGAATTTCATTCCTTTCTGAGTAATATCCCATTCTATGTATGTCAGTGGACATTTGGGGTGTTTCTTTTAGCTATTGTGAATATCAGTATACAAACAAAAACCATTTCAACTATGGCACTTTGTTTTTTGAGTTTTGACTCACATTTACCTGCTATGTCATAGGTGCTCTCTCCAACTGTCCGAGGACAATAAGAACTTTCCATTTTGGATGTGTTCAAACTGGAACTGTTTATCTGTCCAGCATGATATATAGGAAATTTTTACACCAGATATGAAGCTGGACAATGGATGAATTATATGCCTATACGGTTATTTTAAAAAGTGTAGAATAGTTAAACATTCTATCAATGTACCTATACTATTAGAGTATTGTGCTCGAACAGTAAAGGCAAAAAAATCATGTTTGAGCAACAAAAACTAGTTTGACAGGGTTGGGAAATTTGACTCCCATTTTTACCCTTAGAGACTACTAGGTATTTATTTTCTTTTGTAAAATACAAAGTAAGAATTACTTACAACTTGGTCTTTAAGCTTCACTTACATTTCTAAATTCACCCACACTATTAGAGACTCCAAAATATGACTGGGTATCAATGTCCATTCTGTCATAAGAAGCCCTTCATATGGGATGGAATTAATACTCTTAAAAATTTCATTGATTTGTATGCGACTAACCAAAATGTGATTACCGGGAAGGACCATTTTAAATTTAAATGAATGCTGCCTTAGATGGAATAACTTACTCTTGATCCTCACATTTGTAATCAATAGGGAACTCTTTGGCTGCATCTGATTTTTCACATTTTTCAGCTAAGTCAGGAATCTTAATGCAAAAATCTGCTCTGTTATGTGGATTTGTGAACTGTCTAGAGGGCTCTGGGTCCATTAACCAACGGATAGATTACCATGAGACATAAATATAATGTTTTTTGTCTCCAGCCGAGACAGTCTTGCTCCAATATTATTCATGTGATTTCAAGAAAAGTGGTTGTTGCTTTCTTTAGACTCACACCTGGAAATTAATAAAGAGCAAGGCATTTCTCTTGGTATTAATGCAAGATTCTAAAACAAAATTAATTACTCATGCACTTTTAAAACTCTGGATCCTGGAGCTGACAAGGAGAGCATTTTAGAATATATTCATTCAAAACCCCAGAATGAATGAGCATAATAGGGGGGCATTTACCCCTGCAGGGTGTGAACAGACTGCTGCATATGTAGCCAAGGTATAGACCTCTCAGTTTAATAAGAGACACATTACACCCTGGCCATGACTGAGACAAGACATCGAAGGACCACCCTTTGTCTTCCGACCCTAGCGTTGCTTTAATCCCCAGAGTCATAAATAAAATCCTACCAAATGCGATGAATTCATTCTATTGCCAGATTCACACCAGTGTGGGACTGCTGATCAAAAAAAAAAAAATGAAACAGCAAAAAAAAAAGTATCAATTGATGTTTTTTAAAATTAAGAACTGTCAAATAAAATATTGTTAGCAATGCTGAGTGGCATACAGTGATTTAAAAAACAATGCTTATGTCATTCCATATTACACACAAAGGTAAATAAATGGACCAATCATAAGCCAGTCTTTTGTGTGGTCATTCAGCATAAAAACCTAACAAATATTCTCAAGGAGATTTTTCTTCCTAGCCAAAGCTGTAACTGAGCATTTTTACACCTAATGTGAAATATTAATGGCTTTTTTCCCCTTCTACTTTTTTTTTTCACTCCTCCTTCTCCAACCCCTGCCATCCTTTCTCTATAAAGGATAAAACAAAGTCATCCTGCCCTTGCTTCTGAATTATATGTGTCCTCGCCAACACCTGAGGCAGTGAAAAAGATGAAGAAATGACAGTATCTGGTCTCACTGTTTCTCACTACATTGTTGTAGAGATATTTAGTATCTCAGATACAGCATTAACTCTTCACTGTCCTCGTACCACTTTGATAACCACTGTGCTCAGAAAGCTCACCAATGTGCCTGTTATGTTGGGAGCTAAAGTCATAGGGGTTTGCGGAGAGAAGGACGTCCCCCTCACCCCACACCCTGCCTCCTCGAAAACCAGTTACTATAGGTGAGCTACCGTGTTCTTTGCAACATTCATTCATTCATTCATTCGGTGCTAAATTTTCAGAGATCTTGTGAGTCGGTTGTTAAACTGCTGACTGAAATCAGCCCTGTGGTGGCAGGATGAAAAGTCAAAAGAACTATAAATCAGTCCCCACCCCCTATCCAAAACTGCTGGTTAAATATTTGCCAACACATCCCTATGCTTATTTATCAAATACTTATCAAGTATCTACTATGTGTCATGCACAGTGTTGGGTGCTGATATACAGTTACAGACAGCAAAAATTCTTCAATATCAGTGAGAAAAATAGGCAATAAATAAGTATAAGCTTAAAAAATTACAGAGAGTGGTCAAGAAAATGAAGAAAATAAATAGGTGCTGTGTCTACGAATAACGTAAGGGACACATCTTTCTGGAAAGGCAGCGGGGTCTAGTGGTGGAGAGGGCAGTCTCTGGAGTCAGACAGCCCTGGGTATAATTCTAAACTCTATAATACCTAGTATATATTATATAGCATATGGCAGTATGATTCTGGGAACATTATTTAGAATATTAAACTAAGCCTTGGTTTTCTAATCTGTAAAATAAGAATGATAACGTAAGGTGTTATAATGATTTAAACAGAAAATTCAGATAGAATGACCAGTGCCAAGGTCTTGCAAATGTTTTGAGATCACTCAAAAGAATGTTAGCTATGGATATTATTATCATTATTGTCTGAAGAGGTAATATTTAATTTGAAACATAGAGTGTGCAAAATGTGAACATAATGAAGAACCAAAGAAAGAGATTTCCAGGCAGAAAGAAGTACACGTGGAAAGTATTTGAGGTGTAAATGTGTTTGGTTTTGTCCAAAGATGGGTAGTCCTGGGTTTCTGGAGACATAGGGAAGAAGGTGGCATGCCTTTTCACTGAGACACATAGAAAGACAGGTTAGGGAAACATCATGCAGAACCTCTTAGGCCACTAGGATTTTATTGTGCATGCAACAGGAAGTCTCCAAGGAGATTTTTAAAAAAGAATGACATGAATCAATTCATAGCTTTTATATCTCTCTTCTTGCATCTTGGTGGTGGTGAATGAGTTAGAAGAGGCACAAGTAGGAGCAGAAAGATCAGATAAGAGTCTAATGCAATAATTCAAATGGGAGACTATGCTGCTTTACATGAGTGGGGGGCAAAGGAGGCAAAGCAGACAGATTTGGGGTATATTTTATGTATAGGATCAATAAATTTTGGTCATGAACTAGATAAGAACGTGGCAGACTGCATTTTTCATTTTTTCTTCATACCCCACAATCTTCTACAATGTGGTCCTGAAACTCTCTCATTAATAAGTGTAGTCTCCCTCTTTTCTCTTTGAGCCTAAGCGAACACAATTGTGACTGCATCATCCAATTGTAGAACAGCACAAATGATGCTGTGTAACTTTCAAGACTAGGTTATAGGTATCATTCCAGCTTGCACTGGGTTGAAAAGCGTTGTACAAAAATTCGTGTCCAACAGGGACTTTAGAATGTGACCTTATTTAGAAATAGTCTCGGCAGATCTAATTAGTCAAGATGAGGACATCATGGATGATGGTGGACCTTAGTTCTGACATAGCTGGCCTTCTTAAAAATGAGAAGACACAGACCAACACAGAAGGAAGACAGCCATGTGGCAGGGGCAGGAGAGACTAAAGTGGTGCAGCTGCAAGGCTAAAGGACACCAAGGATTCCTAGCAAGTACCAGGAACCAGGAAGAAGCACTGGAGGATACTTTCCCAGAGCCTTCAGCAAGACTACAGCCTTGCCAATGCTTTTATTTCAGATATCTAGTCTCTAGAAGTGGGAGAATGAATTTCTGTTTTAAGCCACTCATTTTGGGACATTTTGCTACAGAAGCCCTAGGAAACTTTGTGGGCTAGGATGCTCACGTTTGAAGGCTGAGCTTTGATATAGTAAGTTCAACTATTCTGTGTCCCACTACACAGGAATGAAGTCCAGGCCATATGAAGAGATCACATGAAGGTGCTTCAGCGAACAGCCCAAGCTGAGGTCCCTACTGATAACCCGCATCAAATGTCAGACAGGTGCGTGGAGACTTCTCAAAATGATTCCAGTCCCAGCTGTCAAATTGCCCCCAGCTCTGGAGATCTCCCAGCTGAGATCCTAGATATTATGGATGGAATTGATAAGCCAACTTTTTTGTACCCTGTCCAAGGTCCTGATCTACAAACTCTTTAAGCATAATAAAAGGATAATTTGTGCCACTAAATGATGTGGTGGTTTCTTATGCAGGAACAGCAACTGAAACAGAATTTTCATTCCAGAATTGAGTTCTGCCATATCAAAATCTTAAAACATTTGGGATTGGGCAGTGGGCAGAAGATGGAAGGACCTTAAAGAGATAGCTGGTCAGAGTAAGTGAAATCTAGTGAAGCTAGCAGAAGTTAGGAAGGCCTTAAGGAGACTTCAGTGACAGCTGGGATGACAGGGAGGAAACTGTTACTGGAGGCTAGGAAAAAATTGACCTCTGCTTTATAGTGGCAGAAAATCTGGCAACCTCATTGCCTGTATTGACATGGAAAATAAAAGAAGAGCCTAATAAACTGGTAAATTTGTCTAAGGCTATTTCTCAGGCAGGATGCTAAAAGTGCCAGCCTGTTTCTTTTAGCCATGTGTAAGGCACAGACACAAAGATATAAGAAAAAAAGGTACTGGTCAACTTTCAAGCAAGCTTTAAAGAAAATTCAAAAAGCCTCACTGGGCTTGAAAAAACAAAAAGACCAAAAAACATGTTCATTCAGCATCTCCCAGTAGAAGATTCCCAAAGTGAGGAAAGGCCTTAGAGCAAAGACCAAATCAAGACCTGTTAGGAAAATGTCTCATCATTAAGATGAAGACAAGAGTATGACTGTAAAATTTTTCATTAAAACTTCAGAAAGATATAAGATGGTGCCTCATAAACCTTTCAAATATATAGAAAGCCTTCTGGATTTAAGGGCATGTCTTTTTAAGCACAGACACTCAGACTCTTACGGGTTTGTCATGTAGTAGCTTCCCAGGGAGTTCATGGCAGAAAAAGGCATAAACTGAAGAGATTCGTGGACATATCTTTTGTCTAACATAGTGAGTTTCTGTGCTGATATATCAGAGACCAAAAGATTTTCAAGTGACTGTATCAGCTTGGACTGAAAGAAGTAGATGCACCATAAAATGAAACAGGTTTTTTCTTTAGACCCATGAACTATTCTTGGGCAGGAAGCAGGATGAGAAATCTAGTCAGCTACAAGCACAGACCATTTCTTATGGAAGGCAAAATAACTCAGGGAGTAAAACCAAAAGCTGAAGAAGATGGATCCAGCAGCTGGGGAAAGCAGCTTCTAAAAAGTAGATTTGAGGCCATGTCAAGAAACTGGCAAGATGTGCCCAACTGAACTTCAGAACTGCTGTTGGACAGGCACCGTGTGTGCCTCCTGTTCCTCCTTCCCCTTTTTAACAAGAATACTTACAGTGGTTATGCTATGCCTGACCCCCACTGCATGTGGGGGTACAGGGAAGGAAGACCACTGGAGTCTTTTGCTGACAGCTATTCAGAGATTGAAAAGAACGTTAGAAGAACTGTATCCAAAGAGTCTCACTGGCACCTGGAACTGTATGAATGATTGCATACTGGATTTCAAGTAATAAGATGAGACTCTGGGAATTTTGAGGGAAGGG
Source organism: Spilogale gracilis (assembly GCA_004023965.1). Lineage (NCBI taxonomy): Eukaryota > Metazoa > Chordata > Mammalia > Carnivora > Mephitidae > Spilogale > Spilogale gracilis. The sequence continues at coordinate 104,250 of PITA01000710.1, read as the reverse complement.
TCAGATGTCTTTTGCCTGTGGAAATGATGTGAATAGTTGTGGACAGAGGGTGGATAGGGGCTGACAGTATTTACCAAAAGTGGCTATAAGATCTTTCATCCCACACTCTCTTCTCTATGTTGTGCATTTAGAGGTGATTTCTCCTAGAGCAACCGTACTCAGATCTTAAAGGTAAGAGAAAGAAGGGATCAACGAGGCCCAGTAGATTTTTGCCTTAAGCAAATGGGGGAATGACAATATCACTTGCTGAGATGATTAGTAATCATATTTGAATGAAGGGAAGGGAAGTGGGCAGAATGATAAATCACAGTTGTCTTTTGGCCATGTTATTTTTGAAATGTGTATGAGACATTCAAATGTAATCTCTTTAGTTCATTCAGGATTCTGAAACCACAGTAAAACTTTCATAGTAGAAATAGCTCACCAGTGACATTTTTATGAATCGTGGCACTACAAGCCTATTATGACATTAACAAAAATAAAAGATTGATGTCATCCAAATGACATAATCATCCATAACTAAGCATAAGCATAAGCTGCCCCAAGTTTTTAATATTAATGTTCTTTACTTAAAAGGTCACCATTCAAGCTTAATTAAATAAGTGAAAAAGAACTTCATTATTTGAAAACCTTTGCATGTTTGAAGTAGAAAAATATCCTTAAACAGTCACGCTTGTGAGAATAACACAGTTTGACCCAACACAGTTGACCTGACTTGTCACTGGCCAAAAATCAAATCTTGGACAGGATTTCAGTTTCCGTCGTTTGTAAAAGAGGGCTTTTCAAAAATGGTGTTCCTTACACGGATGACAAAAAACCTTAAGCACTGCAGTATGCCGGACACAGCCATAAAGAACAGAAGTAGCTGCTTTGCTTTACAGCATTAATCACAGGAACCAGACAAGAATAAACACCCGTTGGGTGAGGGGGCGCCCCATGAACAAGGATAATAAATATTTGTGATAACCGCTTCCACCAGTGAATTAAAGGCCTTGAGAGACATGGAAAAGTAGGGTAAAAGAATTGATTCAATCTTCTGCTACCTGTGTTGATGAAACAATATGCAATTTATGAAATCTCTACTCAGAAACAAACCATCCCAGCCTGCCAGATACCATGCTTCTGGTTACAAGTCACCTTGATACCACAAATATTCCCCTTCATTTTTGGTAGTTGTGATTGATCCATTACACTAGATTCACTGTAACCTTCAACAGAATGCCATCATTACTCAGGGGGCAACTGAACAGCAAGAAATCATCAGGTGGAAGAATGAGTCTCAGGCTCCTCTGCTCCCTTCTCTTCTGAGAAGAAAAGCTGCCATCCACAGATGTCCTGCTTCCCTTTGTCGATACACTAGTGGTTCCAACTTAAAGTCAGATTGTGGAATGGAGTCTCTGGGCAGCTTACACCTCAGAATACTGGAAAAATCGTTCAAGTACATAAATAAAGCCCCACAGCCCCTGTGTCAAGGAGATGGAGAGCACTTAGAAGATTACTGCAGCCATGGGATATTGAGACTATAGGCTAAGGAAAGAAGGATATTTTATTGTTTTCCTTGTACCTATCACAAGAACTCTAGAGGCTAGCAGAGCTCTACCCACATTAGGACATCAATAAATATTTTTTAATATAATGATGGGGCTAAAGCTTCTAAGAAAATATAATCTTTTAAAAATATTTTATTTATTTATTTGAGAGGGAGGGAGAAAGAGAGAGAGCAGGGGGAGGAAGAAGTAGACTTCTAGCTAAGTAGGGAGACTGATATAGGGCTTGATCCCAGGATACTGGGATCATGATCTGAGCCAAAGGCAGATATTCAATCAACTGAGCCACCCAGGTGCCCCAAGAAAATGTAATCCTAATTGATCATTTGCTTCTGAAGAGAAAATGCAAAGCACAATTTCATTACTTGGATTTGACCAACAAGAGGGGAAGAATTTATTACCAGCAGCAGTATCTTCTAATCTGTGGCATGTTCTGTTGCTAGGAAATTTCTCTAAAATGAGATTTAGGGAGACTCAAATGCTGTACTTGCGCCTGTATTTTTTTTTCCCACTCCCTCCTCCTTCCCATTCCTAATGTTAGATATAGATCATAAATAAATGTCTCGTTTTGCATTTCAATAAAATGTATTTATGTATTCAGATCTTTCATCAAATGTTAAAGCTTTAAATATTTTAAACACAAAGGGGAATAGCACATTGATTTGGGGATTTGGGGGTGTTTAGGATTTTTTTTTACGAGGAATTGAGAATGGTGCAGGACACACTCTAGGACAGCAATCAAGCATAATTCTCCTAATAATAATTATTATTATAAAAAATGGGGGAATATGGAGAGTTCTCCAGTATTTTTTCACCTAAAGGAGACAACCAGAATGAGATGCAAATCAGTGCTCTTATCTAATGAATAATGCAAATGAGTGTTCTGCATATAGCAAGTCAGTCTGCAGGAATTCTCTCTGCCTCACCTCACATTTCTTGTGGATTTAAGCACCGTGTGTCACAAGAAATTAGAGAAAAGAATTGCCAAGTAATGACAGAGCCTTGGAGCCCCAAGTCAGTGTAGACAGCAAGGACATTAAGATGCATGGTATGGCAAAGGAGGGAGCTGACATCTCATTAAAATGAAAATGTTGCTATTTTTCCTCCACCTAGTTAATGGAGTTGTATGACACCATAATCCATGATTATTTGTGCAGCTATTCCTTAAAAGAATCTGCAACAGCACTTCTTTGGAAGGGTTCTGGAAAACTTTAAAAAGCCATTATCTTTTCAACCCCCAGTAGGGGGAAAAAAAAACCTATAAGTATTTTACCTTTTCTTTTATATAAGCTAACCAACACTTAAGATTTTTCAGTAGCATGACAGAATCCACTTAAAACAGTGTACTTAATGCAACTTTCTTGCTACTTGAAAGTTACTCAATTCTCCAAATAACAATTGAAAACAAACCCTCATTTACTCAACACATAATCAATTGATGTTAACCATGGGTGTGCTCACAGTTCCTTTTCAGTCATGGGTTATTTCACTGCACTGTATTTTTAATTTAGAATTCACTGCCATTGTCTCTTGTTTTCTAAGGAAGTTGTCCTGAATACAGAGTTATTTTCCTTGTATAACATAACTACACAAGCCTCATGTTTTCTGTTGAATCGTTTGTTCTGCTAGTCCTAGATTTCAATTTGTCTTAGAGAGTGTTCAACTAACCTTGTGCAAATGGGATACACTTTTTTTTTTTTTTTTTTTTTTTTTTTACCAAAATATTTAGAACAGCTTTAGGGACAAGCAGCCACCTGGCAGAGATAAACCTGCAGCACAGCCCTTGGGCTATTTGTTTCTAGCCAGCCTTAAGTTTACCTCAACATATATAAGTGGACCCAAATCAAGAAACAATGCTTACTTTTTGTTGAAAATTGTTTGACCTACATTGCAAATGCATGCCCTACCCCCAAACAATAGTGACAACATAATATCCTCGTTAAGACAATGACCAAATACATCCATTATAATACTAACCAATCATTGGGTCACTTCTGCATTTTAGCTTGGTAGGCTTTCCTCTAACTTTGAATTTTGGAGGAAATACCCAGATAAAAAAGCTTCCTAAGAATTGTTATGTTAAATACACATAATAAGACTGAGTTTTAAAATACTGTTAAAAAGTAAAGGAAATATCTTTAGAGTAGGGAATTTGTGACATTTATTTGAAAACCCAGAGAATGTTATTTACTTCATAGGACTTCTATAGTACTGTTTCATATACTATAAAGTTGTTAGTGAGTCATAAAACACATTTAGCAAGTCTTGATCAGAATTTTAATATCTGAAATATAAAGGAAAATATAAAATTGGTTTGTATATAGCATGGCATTTTGTGAATTTTTATTTCCGTTAAATGCATATTTATGTTTATATGTATTTACTGAGTCTTAATGTGAAATGCATTACCGTTAATTTAAGATGAAAAACAATGTGAAAGCTTGTGCTCTAGGGCCCTTCATCAAATCATCTAGCATTCACATTGACATTGGGAAAGAGCACAGAGAAATAGACCAGCTTAATTATTATGCTTACTAAGTCAAAGGGTTGATTGAGTCTTCCATACCAGTATAAAATACAAGTTTTGTGATATTCACAATCCTTATAGAAATGCATATACATTTTCATTTCTTAATGGGCTCTTCAAAGAGAAGCAGGCACTTTATTGCATTTCCTATCTTGTTCCCAACAGTGGGTATCAATCCATGTTCATGCCTTTGGAAAGGAGAACACATGGCACTCTCTGGAGAATAGCTGGTAAGAATTGGAAAAAACCTTGAGTTAATTGTCCGGGCAAAGGTAAGGCTCCTGTGTAGATACTGTAGTCTCAGAGTAGAGCCTTGGTATCGTTGCGTATCAGACAGTCATCACCAGCCATGCTATTTCCTAAAGCCCAACAAGGCCTATTCCCTCACAGTGCTTCTACAGAGTCAGAAATTCTTGAAAAGAGAATCAGCAAGTATACACAGGGAAATGGAGATAATTCAGGAACTAGAAAAGGACTTTAAAATAATCAGATTTGGGGCGCCTGGGTGGCTCAGTTGGTTAAGTGACCGCCTTCAGCTCAGGTCATGATCCTGGAGACCTGGGATCGAGTCCCACATCGTGCTCCCTGCTCGGCGGGAAGCCTGCTTCTCCCTCTCTCACTCCCCCTGCTGTGTTCCCTCTCTGGCTGTGTTTCTCTCTGTCAAATAAATAAAATCTAAAAAAAAAAAAAAAAAAAAAATCAGATTCATCTACTCAGAGAGTCAGAACATTTTATATTTGTAAAACAAGAACAAAATATTTTAAGAAAATAAAAATCAAAACAACAATTATTGTCAAATTATTTTAAATATCAATGGGAAATAAATGCCTTGAAAATGTCATAAAGCAAAAAGACAAAATAATGGATATATGACTAAAAAGAAAAAGGAAAAAAGATACATATATAAGCAATTCAAGAGGTTCAACTTTTAGGAAGAATGAGTTAAGAACAGGAAGGAGAATTTATTAAAAATAATTGAGGAGACTTTCTCATAAGAAGGATATGAGTCTTTGGATCGACCAGGTTCCCAGCATAATAGAGGAATAAAATAACCATCTCAATACATCATCATAAAATTGCAGAATTCCAAGAATAAAGAGAAAGTTTTAAAATTCTAAAATGTGGTATAATATATTACTGTTCCTACTTACTCATTGTCCCTCTCTGTATGACCCATCCCTCTGGGCCCTTTCCTGAGGTTCCTTCCTGTGGGATGAGGGTGGGATGCCAAAGGAGGAAGACTATTGGAAGGAATGATTCCTGCTCCACTGGGGTCAGGCTTGGACATGTGACTAGTTTGAATGGAAATGGAAATAACATAAGCAGGAGCTTGGTTCTATCATAGTTCCTTTCTCTTGTCAAGAGTTGAGTATTCTCTGGTAGGGACTACTTCTTTAGTCTAGACCCCATACTTAGAAGACAAATGAGGCTCAGATGAGATACTCACAGTTAACATGTGACAAGCTACTGAAATTTTGGTATTGTATGTTACCATGGCCTAACTTAGTGCCACCAAATTCAAGAAAGAAGAAAATATGTCAAGAAAAAGAAAAAATGTATCCCTTTCAGCAGCTCTATGTCTAATTGTACCTTTAGAATTATTAACAAAAATACTTTTAATTTAGAATTTTATGTTCAACCTATCAATCACAGTAAGGGTATAATAATTCATCTTATTAAATGGGAGGGTTGAGAAATTTTAACTGGGTCTCTATCCCACTCAGCTTCAGAGGGTGCAACACTGTGGTCTTGAAAGTTGGTTGACCAATAATTTATTATTTTTTTTCAATATTACCATGTATGACTACAAATAATCACGTGTCGAAAAATGGAAAGAAGAGAGGGGAAAAGGCAAATTCTATGGGCTATATACCCCATCTTTAAAGCAATAAGCCAATTCCTAATGTAGCACAGCACTGTACTTAACCTGCAAATTTTCAGGATACTCCCATTCAGATATGGACCATAGCATCCTTGAGCTTTATTGTAAGAGTATGTGAGTTCATTCCCATCAACTAATGCACTCAATGGTGATGTTAAGACTTGCACTTTGGCAGGGAGAGGAGCAAGATGGCAGAGGAGTAGGGTACCTAGATATCATTGGATCTCAGGAGTTCAGCTAGATAGTATCAAACCAGTCTGAACACTTACAAACTCAATAGGAGATCAAAGAGAAGAAGAACAGCAATTCTAGGAACAGAAAATCGGCCACTTTCTGGAAGGTAGGACAGGGGGAGAAGTGAATCCAATTCAATATATGAGAAGAAAGATGTGTGTGTGTGGAGGGGGGGCAGCTTTTGGCAAGCAATAGAGTAGTGGGGCACAAAATTGGAACTTTTAGAAGTCTCCTCCACTGAGGGATGTGCTCCAGGGGCTAAGCAGTAGGGGTGGAACCCTCTGACAGGGACAGTGTGGGCTCATGACCTGCAGGGTCACAGAAAGACCCAGGGTGCCTGAGTGTGGCAGAGCTACCAGGTATCAGAGTGGGAAAGCTGGCTGAAGAGACAGCCCAGGAAGGGGCTTTCAACTTCAGCTTACCTTAAACTGTGATCCAAGGCACAGTTGGGCCATTGCTCTTCAAGCAGGGACCTCACAAGTGGCAGATCTGGGGAGACTCCATCCTTCCTCCTCTGAGAGAAGTGGCATGGGAGTGCACTGCAGGAATCCAAATGCCAGAGATAAAAACCATTTGTCACAGGATGGGCGAGCACAGAGTGCAGCCGGAGAATAAGGAGATGGGAGTGATTTTCTGTTTTTCTCTGAGAGAAATTGAGATGTGGGGCACTGAGCTCTTGACTCCTCGGTGCCAGAGACTGGGAGGCGGCCATCTTCATTCCCATCCTCCAAAGTTGTATGGAAACCATTCAGGGAACAAAAGCTACCCAGAGCAAACTTGAGCAGATTACTTAGCCTGGCCCCTGGCAAGGGTGGGGCAGTTCAGCCTCGGGCAAAGACATTAGAGAATCCCTGCAACAGGCTCCTCTCCCAGAAGAAGAGTAAGAACATCCAGCTAAGACCAAGACCAAGTTCACCCATCATTGAGAACTGCAAAACTCCAGAGCTAGGGGAATGCACCACATAGAATTCATGGCTTTTTCCCCCTGATTCTTTATAGCCTTTCAAAGTTAAATTTTTTAAATTTTATTTTTTTCTTATTCTATCTTTTTAAATTTTTCCACTTTCCTATTTTAACATTTTAACTAGTTTATCTTATCAACACCTTTAAAGTATTTTAAAATTTTCATTGTTATAGTCATTTCTATTCCTTCATTGTATTTAACCTTATTTTTTGTATACATTTAAATTCTTTTTTAAAATTTTGGGATACAGTTTATTCTAATAGATCAAAATATACTCTAAATCTAACACATAGCTTTGTTCTAGTCTCCAACCTGATCATATTTTTTCCTCTTTTTTTAAAGCAACTTCTTATCTTATCAATTTCTTTTTTAGAATCTTTTTAAATTTTCATTCTTGCAGTCATATTCCATCCCTTCATCTTGTATACTCTTATTTTTGTATATATATGTTTTTCTTTCCTTAAAATTTTGGGAAGCAGTTTCATCTAGCAGACCAAAATACACCCAACATCAAGTGAGTGACTCTGTTCTATTCACCAGTATATATGTGTGTGTGTGTGTGTGTGTGTGTGTGTGTGTGCGCGTGCGCATTTTTTCCCCTCCTTTCTTCTCCCCCCCCCCCCACCGGTTTTGGGTTGCTTCTGATTTGGTTAGTGTATATTTTTCTGGGGACATTACTACCCTTTTAGTATTTTGTTCTCTCAATCATCTATTCTTATCTGGATAAAATGACAAGGTGGAAAAAAATCACCTCAAAAAAACCCCAACAAACAAACAAAACAAAACAAAACAAAACAAAACAAAAAACAAGAGGCAGTACTGATGGCTAGAGACCTAATCAATACAGACATTAATAGTATGTCAGAATTAGAGTTCAGAATGATGATATTAAGGTGCTAGCTGGGCTCAAAAAAGTATGGAACTTACTAGAGAATATCTTTCTAGAGAAATAAAAGAACTAAAATCTAAACAAATCGAAATAAAAAAGGTATTAATGAGGTGAAATAAAAAATGGAGGTTCTTACTGGTAGGATAAATGAGGCAGAACAGAGAATTAGTGATATAGAAGACTAAATGATGGAGAATAAAGAAACTGAAAGAAAGAAAGAAAGAAAGAAAGAAAGAAAGAAAGAAAGAAAGAAAGAAAGAAAGAAAGACAAACTACTGGACCATAAGGGGAAAATTTGAGAGATAAGTGATACCAAAAGATAATACAATATTAGAATAATTGGGATCCCAGAAGAAGAAGAAAGAGAGAGAGGGGCAGAAGGTAAATTGGAGCAAATTATAGCAGAGAATTTCCCTAATTTGGTGATGGGAACAAGCATCAAAATCCAGGAGGCACATAGAACCCTCTCAAAATCAATAAAAATAGGTCCACACCCATTATCTAATAGTAAAACTTACAAGTCTCAGTGACAAAGAGAAAATCCTGAAAGAAGCTCAGGAGAAGAGGTCTGTAACATACAATGGCAGAAATATTAGATTGGCAGCAGACCTATCCATAGAGACCTGGAAGGCCAGAAAGGACTGGCATGATATATTCAGGGCACTAAATGAGAAAAATATGTGGTCAGGAATGCTATATCCAGCTAGGCTGTCATTGAAAATAGGAGAGCTAAAAAGCTTCCAGGACAAACAAAAACTACAAGAATTTGCAAACACCAGACCAGCCCTACATGAAATATTGAAAGGGGTCCTCTAAGCAAAGAGAGAGCCTAGAATTAACAGACCAGAAAGGAACAGAGACAATATACAGTAACAATCACCTGATAGGCAAAACAATGCCACTAAATTCATATCTTTCAATAGTTTCCCTGAATGTAAATGGACTAAATGCCTCAATCAAAAGACACAGAGTATCAGAATGGATTAAAAAATAAGACCGGGGGCGCCTGGGTGGCTCAGTTGGTTAAGCAACTGCCTTTGGCTCAGGTCATGATTCCAGAGTCCGGGGTTCAAGCCCTGCATCAGGCTCCCTGCTTGGTGGGAAGCCTGCTTCTCCCTCTCTTACTCCCCCTGCTTGTGTTCCCTCTTTATCTGTGTTTCTCTCTGTCAAATAAATAAATAAAATCTTAAGCAAAACAAAACAAAACAAAACAAGACCTAGCAATATGCTATCTGCAAGAAACTCATTTTAGACCCAAAGACACCTCCAGATTTAAAATGAGGGGGTAGAAAACAATTTACCATGTTAATCGACATCAAAAGAAAGCTGGGGTGGCAACCCTTATATTAGGCAAATTAGATTTTAAGCCAAAGAGTATAATAAGAGAAGTAGAAGGACACTATATCATACTTAAAGGGTCTGTCCAACAAGATCTAACAATTTTAAATATCTATGCCCCTAACATGGGAGCAGCCAATTATATAAACCAATTAAAAACTAAATCAAAGAAACACATCAAAAATAATGCAATAATAGTAGAGGACTTACATGCCCCTCACTGAAATGGACAGATCATCTAAGCAAAAGATCAACAAGGAAATAAAGGCTTTAAATGACACACTGGACAAGATGGACATTTATTCAGAACATTCCATCCCAAAGCAACAGAATGCACATTCTTCTCTAGTGCACATGGCACATTTTCCAGAATATCACATCCTGGGTCACAAATCAAGTCTCAAACAGTACCAAAAGACTGGGATCATTCCTTGCATAGTTTCAGATCACAGTGCTTTGAAGCTAGAACTGAAAGATGAAAGTTGGAAAGAACTCAAATACATGCAGGTTAAAGAGCATCCTACTAAAGAATGAATGAGTCAATCAAGAAATTAGAGAATTAAAAAAAAATTCATGTAAACAAATGAAAATGAAAACACAACAGCTTAAAATCTTTGGGACACAGCAAAGGTGGTCCTAATAGCAATATAAGACTTTCTGAAGAAACAAGAAAGGTCTCAAAACAAAAACAAAAACAAAAACAAAACAAAGTTCTCAAGTATACAACCTAACCCTACACCTAAAGTAACTGGAGAAAGAACAGCAAAGAAAGCCTAAACTCAGCAAGAGAAGAGAGATAATAATGATCAGAGCAGAAAACAATGAAATAGAAACCAAAAGAACAGCAGAACAAATCAACAAAACTAGGAGCTGGTTCTTTCAAAGAATTAATAAGATTGCTAACAGTAACAATCTTTTTGATAGTCTGGCTTATCAAAGACTTATCAAAAAGAAAAGAGAAAGGATCTAACTTAATAAAATCATGAATGAAACCAACATCAAACAACAACCAACACCAAAGAAATACAAACAGTTATAAGAACATATAAGTAACTATACACCAGCAAATTTGACAATCTGAAAAAAATGGATGCATTCCTAGAGACATATAAACTATCAAAATGGAACCAGAGAGAAATAGAAAACCTGAACAGATTCATGACCAGTAGGGGGATTGAAGCAGTCATCAAAAATCTCTCAACAAAGAAGAGCCCAGGGCCAGAGAGCTTCCCAGGGGAATTCTACCAAAAACATTTAAAGAAGAATTAATTGGAATTAATACCTATTCTCCTGAAACTTTTCCAAAAAATGGAAATGGAAGGAAAACTTCCAGACTCACTTTATGAAACCAGCATTACCTTGATCTGAAAACCAGACAAAGACCCTATCAAAAAGGAGAATTACAGACCAATATTCTTGATGAACATGGATGCAAAAATTCTCACTAAAATACTAGCCAATAGGATCCAAGAGTACATTGAAAGGATTATTCACCACAACCACGTGGGATTTATTCCTGGACTGCAAGGTTAGTTCAACATCTGCAAATCAATCAATGTGACACAGTACATTAAGAAAAGAAAGAACAAGAACCATATGATACTCTCAATAGATGCAGAAAAAGCATTTGACAAAGTACAGCATCCTTTCTTGATCAAAACTCTTCACAATGTAGGGATAGAAGGTACATACCTTAATATCATCAAAGCCATTTATGAAAAACCCACAGTGAATATCATTCTTAATGGGGAAAAACTGAGAGCTTTCCCCTAAGGTCAGGAATATAACAAGGCTGTCCACTATCACCACTGCTAGTCAACATACTACTAGAAGTCCTAGTTTCAGCAATCAGATAACAAAAAGAAATGAAAGGCATTCGAATCAGCAAAGAAGAAGTCAAACTCTCACTCTTTGCAGATGATATGATACTTTATGTGGAAAACCCAAAGGACTCCACCCCACAACTGTTAGAAGTCATGCAGGAACTCAGAAAAGTGTTGGGATATAAAATCAATGCACAGAAATCAGTTGCATTTCCATATACCAATAACAAGGCAGAAGAAAGAGAAATTAAGGAGTTGATCCCATTTACAATTGCACCCAAAACTATAAGATCTGTACTTAGAAAACTATAAAGTACTCATGAAAGAAATTGAGGACACAAAAAAATGGAAAAACATTCCATGCTCATGGATTGGGAGAAAAAAATATTGTGAAAATGTCTATGCTATTTAGAGCAATCTACACATTTAATGCAATCCCTATCAAAATACCATCAATTTTTTTCAAAGAAATGGGGCAAATAATCCTAAAATTTATATGGAACGAGAAAAAAACCCAAATAACAAGAGGAATGTTGAAAAAGAAAACCAAAGTTGGTGGCATCACAATTCCAGACTTTAAGTTCTATTACAAAGCAGTCATCATCAAGACAGTATGATACTGGGACAAAACCAGACACACAAATCAATGGAACAGAATAGAGAGCCCAGAAATGGGCCCTCAGTTCTGTGGTCAACTAATCTTTGATGAAGTCAGAAAGAATGTACAATGGAAAAAAGACAGTTGCTTCAACAAATGGTGTTGGTAAAATTGGACAGCCACAGTGAGAATAATGAAACTGGACCTTACACCACACAAAAAAATAGACTCAATATGGATGAAAGACCTAAATATGAAACAGAAATCCATCAAAATTCTTGAGGAGAACACAGAGAAACCTCTTCGACTTCAGCCACAGCAGGTTCGTCTTCTTCTTCTTTTTTTTTTTTTAAGATTTTATTTATTTGACAAAGAGAAACATAGCCAGAGAGGGAACACAAGCAGGGGGAGTGAGAGAGGGAGAAGCAGGCTTCCCGCTGAGCAGGGAGCCCGATGTGGGACTGGATCCCGGGTCTCCGGGATCATGACCTGAGCCAAAGGCAGTCGCTTAACCAACTGAGCCACCCAGGCGCCCCGACAGCAGGTTCTTCTTAGAAACATCGCCAAAGGGGCACCTGGGTGGCTCAGTCATTAAGCGTCTGCCTCTGGCTCAGGTCATGATCCTGGAGTCCCAGTATCGAGCCCCACCTCGGGCTCCCTGCTCGGTGGGAGCCCTGCTTCTCCCTTTCTCACTTCCCCTACTTGTGTTCCCTCCCTGGCTGTGTTTCTCTCTGTCAAATAAATACATAAAATTTAAAAAAAGAGAAGAAAAGAAAAGAAACATCACCAAAGACAAGGAAAGCAAGGGCAAAAATGAACTGTTGGGACTTCATCAATATCAAAAAGATTTTGCGCAGCACAGGAAACAGTCAACAAAACCAAAAGACAGCCAACAGAATGGGAGAAGACATTTGCAAATGATATATCAGATAAAGAGCTAATATCTAAAATCTATAAAGAACTTATCAAACCTAACACCCAAAGAACAAATAACCCAATCAAGAAATGGACAGAAGACATGAATAGATATTTCTCCAAAGAAGACATCCAAATGGCTGTCAACATCTCTGGATATCAGGGAAATACAAATCAAAACAAGTGAGATAACACCTCACACCTGTCAGAATGGGTAAAATTAACAAGTCAGGAAATGACAGATGTTGGTGAGGATACAGAGAAAGGGGAACCCACACTGTTGGTGGGAATGCAAGTACGTGCAGCCACTGTGGAAAACAGTATAGAGGCTCCCCAAAAAGTTGAAAATAGAACTACCCTATGACCCGGCAATTGCACTACTTGGTATTTTCTCTAAAGATAAAAATGTAGTGACCCAAAGGGCCATGTGCACCCGAATGTTTATAGCAGCAATGTCCACAATAGCCAAACTGTGGAAAGAACCTAGATGTCCATCAACAGATGAATGGATAAAGAAGTGGTATACTTATAAATGGAATATTATGCAGCTGTCAAAAGAACAAAATCCTGCCATTTGCTACAATGTGGATGGAACTGCAGGGTATTATGCTAAACAAAATAATCAAAGAAATACAATTATCATATGATCTCTCTGATATTAGGAATTTGAGAGGCAGGGTGGGGGGCCATGGTGGGTAGGGAGGGAAAAACATGAAACAAGATGGGACCAGGGAGAGAGATAAACCATAAGAGACTATTAATCTCAGGAAAAAAACTGAGGGCTGCTGGGGAGTGGTGGGAGAAGGGATGGGGTGGCTGAGTTATGGATATTGGCAAGGGTATGTGCTATGGTGAGTGCTGTGAATTGTGTAAGACTGATGATTCACAGACCTGTACCCCTGAAACAAATAATACATTACATGTTAAAAAAAAAAGTTTGAACTTTGCTAATAAATGAGTGTAGGCAATTCTTAAATTCCTTAGTTAAGAATCAACACAACGGAGCTATTAATGAGTTAATTCAGTGAAATTCTTTCTCCAAAGCATCTTGGATTCAGATATTTAGGGTAAATGTATGTTTTTCATGTCTATGAAAATGCCTAGTGACTTTTTTTAAAAAGATTTTATCTATTCATTTGACAGAGAAAAACATAGCTAGAGAGGGAACACAAGTAGGGTGAGTGAAAGAGGGAGAAGCAGGCTCCCCGCAGAGCAGGGAACCCGATGTGGGCCTTAATCCTGGGACTCCGGAATCATGACCTGAGCCGAAAGCAGATGCTTATTAACAACTGAGCCACCCAGGCACCCCTCTACTGATTTTTCTTAAGATTTTTAATTTACTAATTTGACAGAGAGAGAGAGGAAGAGAGCACAAGCAAGGGAAGAAGCAGAAAGAAGGGAAAAGCAGGCTCCCCACTGACCAGGGAGCCCAACTCAGGGCTCAATCCCAGGACCCCGGGATCATGACCTGAGCTGAAGGCAGATGCTTACCCAATTGAGTCATCCAGGCGTCCCTAGAGTAAAGGTACACTTCTCGTGTCTGTGAAAACATCTAGTGTTTTTTACTTCAATTTCAAAAACAAATAATGTATACAGTAGACTCCCTTATCTGTGTTTTGCTTTCTGAGGCTTTGGTTATCCTTGGCCAACTGCAGTTTGGAAGCAGGTGACATCTTCCTTCTGATATATCATCAGAAGGTCAATAGTAGCCTAACACAAGTCACAATGCCTACATCATTCCTCTACTCCAGCTCATCACGTAGACATTTTATCATCTCCCATCATCACAAGAAGAAGGGTAAGTATAATGCAATAAGGTATTTTGAGAGATAGAGAGAACACATTCACATCATTTTTACTATGGTATATTGTTGTAATTGTTCTATTTTATCATGAGTTATTGTTAGTCTCTTACTGTGACTAATTTATAAATTAAAATTTACCATAAGTATATATGTTTAGGAAAAAACACCGGGTTCAGTACTTTCTGTTGTTTTAGGTATCCATTGGTGTCTTAGAACATACCCCCACAAATAAGGAGGGACTCCATTATCTTTCTTATCATATGAGTTGCTGAGTACAGTTGAACAGGGAAGAAAGGGTAACCCCAGGGAATGGGCAGTCATTTGACTTTCCCTAAATAAATCTCCCCTACCATCACACTACTCTATAAACCATTAGTTTCTTTGCAACAAGACTTTATTTTATAATCAAAAACTGTAGCTTTCCCATGCCAGAAAAAGTTCTTTGAGGGTCGGAACCCTGTCTTTCTCAACTTCCTGTCCCTCTCAGTGCCTGGCCTTGAAAATGAAGGGTCCTCAATAAGTAGCTATTGATTTGTACTGAATTGCTGAATTTAATTTTAAACTGCCCCCAGCAAGAATCTGTACTTGTCAACACTAAAATAACTTATGATCCTATGCAGAACATAACCAACTGGCAAAGTTATGAATCTTTCCAAAACTGGCCTTAGAAGTTCTTGTGGTTCTCACCATGCATATTGTAAATGAATTTGGAATTTGCACGCCAAGTTGAAATATGGTGCCCTAGAGAATTCTTAGGATTGATCTCATTCAAGCAAATTTACTCATTGTCCCCCAATACCTCACTATAACTAGAGATTGGTATTTTGTTTCAAATTACATAATAGTTTTTCATAGAAGACATCTGTCTTGTAACTTGCAATACTCTCTTGGGAAAACAAAACAAAACAAAACAAAAAGGAAAGGGAAAAACAATACCTCAGTGACATTAATTATACCAGCATATTTTCCAGTGCTTTGAAAGGGGGACTCTGTGCATTGATTGCCACTGAAGCAAGACCTAAAGGATATATTATGGTTCTGAAAACCCAACTTAATGTTCTTATGGCTCTAAGAAATCTGGTAATATCATGATGGCCACCTAGAGTAATAATCAATTTCACCTATTAAGCTGCCTAAGGCAGTAGCCTGGTGTGTGCTACGGCCAGGATCCCTTCACAGGTTGTTGAATCTATAATGCTTGCTTTCCAACACAAACTGAGCAGGACAGAACTTACCCGTAGGTAGAAGTCTTTCAAACCTCAGGACAGACCTGAAAAGAAATCTCACACCCTGTTTGCAATACGGTTGTAATTCATTCATCCTAATAAACTGTTTATTTTTGAGTTTGGAGTTTTTATGAAGCATCTTAGAAGAACTATGGGATTGAGTCTGCTGGGCAAGTATGATTTAGTTGTGAAATTCGGAAAGCACTAGTATTATAAGTGCTCTTGAATACTTAATAGTATTCCAGCATTCATGCATTCATCAACCATACATTAATCAAGTAAATAAATAAAATATTTACACACTATAAAAATATAGGTCAACATTTTGAAGTTCATTCATTTATTCATTCATTCAAGCATCCACTATTTATTAAGTATCTATTATATATCAGGGATGGTACTAAATTCTATGAATATGGCTGAATTATCCTTGCTCTTGAAAAATGTATAGGCTAATATTTCATTCTTGACTCTGAATTTGCATGAAAATTACCTGCGCAATTAAACAGTCTGTGAACTTCATCTCCAAAAATAGGTCCCAAACACCAGCATTTCTTTTTCTTAAACATCATTTTAATTTGTTTAATATATTTTTCAAGTGCTTTTTATTTTGTGAAAGCTTCCATCATCTCTTAAGCCTGTGACACATAGTCACTTAAGGGAAACAAGTTCAAATTTACTTTCATTTCATCTACACCGTACAAGTCTTTGGTTACTAGAAATATGTAAAAATAAAAATTAAAGAATCTTGTTAAAAAACAGAATATGCAAATACATTTAAATGATTGGTTTTTAATATTTATATTTTTCAAGAATATCTGCAAAGCAGTAGAGTATAATGGTTAAGAAAACAGCTTTTGGAATTCTATATTTGGCTTTGAGTCATAGTCAGACATTAATTATTGGCAGTGAAAGCCCAAGCTTTCAAGTTTAATAACTTTGGTAGGATTCAAACACTGGCATTTCTTTAAAAAACCCAGCAGAGAGTGAGGTCTTTACTCTAATTGGTAACTACACAAACAGGAGATCATAGTACAGTGTAGGAAATGCTATCACAGGCACAGACAAGATGTTTTGGGAGCCTTTTGGAAGGCCATACAAATCAGTCTTGTAAAGGATGGGGGTAGGGGTTGGTCAAAGAAAGCTTTAGGAATAAAAGTAGACTATTGCTTACTATAGCTTCTACAGGAGAACAAAAGTCCTTCTAAGAAGGGTCAGAGAAGAAGGAGGGAGATGAGAAAGCAAAGAATTAAGAAAATAAGCAAAAATAAACTAAAGAGCAAATATCCAACCAATCTGTTGGATTCCACAGTAGAAATTCAGGGAATTCAACTCAAACATCAGCCGTGTATCCCTGGACAAGTTACAAAACCTCTTTGATCCTTTTATTCATTTATAAATTGAGGACAATGATAGGTACATCACAGGGTCATTATAAAGAATAGAGAATAGAGAACAAAGTGCCATCATTAAGTAGATAGAGATGATTCACATGCAGATACTATTCAAATATTATTGTAGTGATTAGATTAAAATTTGTTTGTTTAGAAGACTGAAATCTCAATATTAAATAAAAACAATCTTGACAAACTTTCTGCAGTTAGGTACTACTTTTTTATGACACATTAATCCTGAACAGGACTCACTTTTCTTCTCCCATAGTAGTATTGATTAATGTAATGCATTGATTCATCAAGATTAGAAAATTATGAAGGAATTAGAAAGAGATTTAAATTGTACAGAAATGAATTCTAAAACTCAAATCTCTCTTCCAGGACTAAGAGAAAATACTCAGAGTGAAAATCAAGTCTTTTGATGCCTAAGATGTGGTTATCTGCCTTAGAATGGGGGCAAGAATATAGAGCTATGATTATTTTCTCCTATTATTTCATTGCTTTAAGTAAGAACTTCTTAAACATCTCACATTACTTTCACCATATACATATGATCTTCCTTAAGATCCAGAGAACTGTGAAACCTGTACTTCCAAAGTAACAGGTGTGTTGGAACATTATTGAAAGATGCTAGGTTTGGCGTATAATTTTTCAGGGAAAGTGAAGTGTTGCAAGTCATATTTTATTGTCAAAGAAACACTCGCCTAATTCTTTACTTCTTCCCTGCCCTAAACAACAAACAAACACAAACAGAAGTGTGGGATGTTCAATTTACCTATTACTGAAAAAAAGAAACACCAATCTCTTTCAATTAAGGCTCTGAAATTGGTATTTCTAAAGAATTTCAAGTTGTTCTGTATTCTAGACTATAATGTATCCAACCCTACAAATTTAAATAAATAAATAAAGAAAGAAAGAAAGCATAAAAGGATAAAGGAACAACATAGAAAATGAAAAAAACTTCTAGAATAGTGAAATATGAGGAGATTTTTAAGGTGTGCCGAGGTGAGGAGATTTTTAAGGCATCCTGGCTGGTTGTATCTCAGTAAATCTTTAAAGCACTGCTACTTTTATTCTTTGATAAATATCATATAATGGTTTAGAAGTGAAGTATAATTTCAATCCCTACTACAGAGCCATCATGATGTTCTTATGGACCAACTAATTTTACTGAGCTCTCCTGTACCAATCTCATACCAACCTAAAAACAGAGAAGTCTTCTCTTCTGAATGAGGTGATTTCTCTAGAAAGTCAGCTATTCTTAGAAGTCAAGTTGATTCATATAGATTGCAGAAGGATACTACCAAGTTCTCTACTTTAGAATTTCCAAGAAAAATTATTTTCACATAACATACACATGTTATCAACTATCCATGCTTTTAAAAATGGTAGGGTTTTTTTGATTTTTCAAGTATCAATTAATGAGTTTATGTTCATGACAGTCCCCAGCAAGAGGATATGGGAAAAACAGTCTATAATTTAAGGCAAGCCCTTAATCAAATGGATTTCACAAAAATTCCATTTCCAATGGTTGCCACATTCCGGGAATGGTGACTGGTCACTTTTCTTTCCTAGTGACAGTATAGTTAAGACATTTTAAGTCTTGGATTCTAGAATTTTGACTTCATGAATTATAACATAGCATACACATTAAACATAAGAAGGTTAAATCAGACTGCCAAGATTTTTGCTAATTGTGTGACTTTGGGCAATGACATAACTTTTCTGTGCTCCAGAGAGCAATCACATTACCTAATTTTTAGAGTTGTTATGAGTTAGCACCTTTAGAAGTTTTTATAATAGTGCTTTATACATAATAGGCACTCATTAGAAGTTAGCTTTTAATATATTATTGCAATGTCTCCAAGAATTCTCTTAGCAGAGTATAGTATTTAGAATTAGGGATGAATCCCACCTCAGTCCTTACTAGCTTAGTGATAATGGACAAAACTATTTGACTTCTTGGAGTCTTGGTGTTCTAAAGACTAAAATAAGGACAATAATACTTACTTCCTAATTGTTTGAGGATTAAACAAGAAAGAAGTGAAATCCTTGCTGTGTAGTCAAGTGGCTATCTGAAGAGCATAGAAGAGCTAAAGCAAATAAATAGCATATATACTAAATAGTCATGTTGGTAAAGGGAGGAAAGGAAGAGGCTGAAGAATAAGTTAAAATCGGGTTCCAAAAACTCCTGGATCTCTTATCCACCATCTCCCCTCCCTTCCCCACTCCTCTAGAAAAATCCAGGCTGTTGATAAAAGTATTCCCATGTGCCTATGCAAATGTGAGACTAGAAAGTCAGTGATGAGTATTGTCAGCCCTGCGCAGCCCACACTGACTCTGACAAAAGTAATCATTGTCACTTTAGAGTCTCTGGAAATACTGTGGGTCTTCAGAAGATGGGTGGTTACTTATGTCTGCGAGGGGCGGGGAAATGAAGTTTAAAGGGATAGATGCAGCACGTGTGTAGTGACTAAAACTGAGAACACAGCAGTCCCAGAGACCCACAGAAGCTTGGCAAAGAACAGCCAGAGAGCCTCTGAGCCCCTGCTGGGGCACACAATAGGAGACTGATGCAAGCTGTGGAGACTCCCAAACAACCCAGTGTCTTTGAGGCCAGACCCAGTGAGAAAAGAAAAACCTTAATCCCAAACCTTAAACCTCCTTTCAGTGTTTTCTGCCAAAGATTTTGAGGACTATGAAAGGCCAGTGGGGAGGAAAAAAGAGATGTTTGCTAGGAGAGAGAATGGATCTAAGTCCAAAACTCAGAGCTGGTACAGAATGGATAGAGAAAATTAGGAAGTACTGTAGTTAAACAATCACATAATGAAAAAAAAAATTTAAATATTTGCTGAGTATTTCCAAACATCAATAACTCAGCCATTTATATTTTTAAATATTAAAAAGGGCACAGAGTATGGTATTGATTTGAAAATACAGAAATGTCATGCTAAAAAATGTATCTGGTTTTGAACTGACAAAATAAGAACAGTCAATCTGATTCTATTTACATACTAAGGGCTACAGTTCGACATCATGAAATCTTGCCTTATTAAAATATAGGTTAGGACACTCAATATATTTATATGATGCAACAAGTAATAATGGCCCCATTATTAATTGCCTACTCTTATTAAAAAGTTCCAAAAAAAATGAAATGGGAATTGAGAGCCTAGATGTTTTATAATGTGAAAAACAGTTGCCTATTATTTTATTTTGGAGTCAGCAAGGTCACTTAATAAATTATAATGTGTTTTCTAAATCTGACCTATAATAGCTGTTTTTAAAACAAAACAAATAATTCCAAATGGTACATTCAATTAATTCATTTCCAACTGGTTTTGATTATCAGCATCAATAATTATGTTCAGTTTGTATCTGGTTATTAACCTTAAAGATACTCTATCTGCCATTTAAGTAATTACTTTTTTACCAGCATTATCAGGAACAATAATTTTTGCTTGTAATTAGTTGATCTGTCATTCATTAAGGCTGCTAAATTATCCTAAATCACGATCTACAAGATCATCATAAGATAAATAAAATATTGCATGGCTACTGAAATTTACACTCACTCGAATTTTGAAGTAGGACATAGACATCCCCCACCCCCCAAAAGAGAAATGATTTGTTTATCTTCTTTAGGCTCTAGTACCCCTTTTACTTCACTTTCTTTAGGTCTTAAATTATATTTCATGTAAGAACCTAAATAGCTAACCACTTTGAAAACAGTGTTCTTAATTTTCTTAAAAAGTAGACGTGGTGGTCTTTTTCAAGTGTTACCTCACTAAGCTATAGCCACCAGTTATTCAAGCACCAATTTGAGTGTTGCTATGAAGGTAGTGTATAGATGTAATTAAAGTTCATCATCAGTGGACTTTTAAGTAAGGGAGATTATCCTAGATATTCAGGGTGGGCCTAATCCAATCAACAGAAAGGCTTTAAAAGCACAGTCAATGCTTTCCTGAAGAAGAAGAAAGTGTGTCTATGGAGAGCAACTTCAGAACATGCCTGAGAATTCCAGCCTACCCTTTCTGACAGCCTGCCTTATACTTTCTGACTTGGGTAGCCAGCCTTCATTAATCACTAAGCCAATTCTTTGTAATACCTTTCTTAATATTTATCTACTAATAGTTCTGCTTCCCTGGTTGGACTTTAATAGAGCAGGCTATTACAAAGTGGCTTGGGTGTTGTATCAGAAAGAAGAGAGAGTAGAAAGTACTCCTTGACCTAAAATGGATAGCTCACCATTTAAAATTTTATTAGTAGATTGTCATTCACTTCTTTTGTGAGCCTATAAAAGTGTAGATATTTCTAGATGGGGTAGCAGCATAAACCATTTCTATTAAGACCCCCCCCTTTTAGAGGTTCCCAATTCTCACTTCAGGCACTAAGAGGGTGAAACTCATGAAGGAGAGCTGTAAAGACCAGGTGTACAGTACACAGCAAATGGAAGTGTTGCTATCTCATAGCTTGGCCAAGGGCCAGTCTTGTCAAAACTAGTATTGCTCCATTCAAATTACCATAGATTTCTGCTCAATTATAAACTTGCCTTCGTCCAGGCAGGCAAAACCCTATGGAAATGTACACCTTGTAGGATTCTTTCCGATCACCTTAATAGATGCAGAAAAAACATCTGACAAAATATAACATCCATTCATGAAAGGAACTCTAAACAAAGTAGGTTTAAAGGGAGCATACCTTAACATAATAAAAACCATATATGAAAAACCCATAGCCAACATTGTATCAATGGTGAAAAATCTGAGTTTTTCCTCCAAAATCAGGAACAAGGGATGTCCACTCTGACCACTCTTATTCAACACAGTATTGGAAGTCCTAACCACAGCAATCAGATGAGAAAAAAAGTCAAAGGCATCCATATTGGTAAGAAATATAACTTTCACTATTTGCAGATGACAAGATACTCTGTGTAGAAAATCCAAAATATTCCACCAAAAAGCTATTAGAATTGATAAATGAAGTCAGTAAAGTTGCAGGATCAAAATTAATACAGAGAAATCCATTGTATTTTTTTACGCCAATACTGAAGAAGTAGAAAAAGAAATTATGAAAACAATTCCATTTGCAATTACACCAAAAAGAATAAAATCCTAGGAAAAAACTTAACCACAAAAGTGGAAAAGAACTATCTTCTGAGAACTATGAAACACTGATGAAATAAACTGTAGATGATACAAACAAATGGAAATATATTCCATACTAATGGATAAGAGAATAAATATTATTAAAATGTCCATACTA
Organism: Spilogale gracilis; assembly: GCA_004023965.1. NCBI lineage: Eukaryota > Metazoa > Chordata > Mammalia > Carnivora > Mephitidae > Spilogale > Spilogale gracilis. Next base: position 81,843 of record PITA01000710.1, on the reverse strand, counting down.
CCCAAATCAATCTATAGATTTAATGAAATCCCTAACAACCTATCAACAACATTGTTCATAGAACTAGAACAAATAATCCTAAAATTGTTTTTTAATAATCCTAAAATTTATATGGTGCCACAAAGACCATGAATAGCCAAAGCAATCTTGGAAAGAACAAAGCTGGGGATATCACAGCCCCGGATTTCAACATATACTACAAATCTGTAGTAATCACAACAGTAAGGTAAAGGGAAAAAAACAGACACATAGATGAATGGAACAAAATAGAGCATCCAGAAATAAACCCACACTTACATAGTCAGTCAATCTATGATAAAGGAAGCAAGAGTATGCAATGGAAAAAAGACAGTATTAAATGGGAAGGGGAAAACTGGACAACTATGTGCAAAACAATGAAACTAAACATTCTTTCTTATATATACAAAAATAAACTCATACTGGATTAAAGACCTAAATATGAGACCCGAAACCATAAAAATCCTGGAAGAAAACAGGTAGTAGCTTCTTTGACATTGTCCACAGAAACATTTTTCTAGGTATGTCTCCTCAGGCAAGTGAAACAAAACCAAATTAAACTATAGGGACTACACCAAAATGAAAAGCTTTTGCATAGCAAAGGAAATCATCAACAAAACAAAGAGACTACTTACTGAATTGGAGAATATATTTGCAAATTATACATCCAATAAGGGGTTAATACAAAACATGTAAAGAACTTACACCACTCAACACTAAAAAAAAAAAAAAAACAAAAAAAAACCAATTAAAAATGGGCAGAAGACCTGAATAGACATTTTCCCAAAGAAGACATACAGATAGCCATCAGACACATGAAAAGATGCTCAACATCACTAATCATTGTGAAAATGCAAATTAAAACCAAAATGACATATCACTTTACACCTGTTGGAATGGCTAAAATCAAAAACAAGAAATAACAAGTGTTAGTGAGGATGTGAAGATAAATGAATTCTTATGCATTGTTGGTGGGAATGCAGATTAGCGTTCAATACGAAAAGCAGTTCGGAGGTTCCTAAAAAACAATAAAAATAGAATTACTGTACAATCCAGTAATTCTACCACTGGGTATTTACCCACCCCCCAACATTGTTTACAATAGCCAAGATAGGAAAGCAACCAGGACGTCCATTGATCTATATCTATCTATCTATCTATCTATCTATCTATCTATCTATCCACACTATGGAATATAAATATTATATTAAAAAGTCATATATGTGTATATACTATATAAAAAAGTGGTGTATATATATATATATATACACACACACATACTATATTAAGTACATATATATAGTATATATACTATATTTAGTATATATATATAGTATATATACTAAACATGGTGTGTGTATATATAATGGAATATTACTCAGCCATAAAAAAGAATGAAATCTTGCCATTTGCAACAACATGGATGAACCATATAGAAGATATAAGCTAATTGAGATACATCAGACAAAGACAAATACCATATGATTTCACACACATGTGGAATTAAAGAAACATGAAAAAAGGAAAAATAATAAACAAAAGCCAGACTCAAATACAGAGGACAAACTGTGGTTGCCAGAAGGCAGGTGGGGGGAAGGATGGGTGAAACAGATAAAGGGGGATTAAGGGCATACTTATCTTGATGAGTACTGAGAAATATATAGAATTATTGAAACATATTGTATACCTGAAACTAATATAACACTCTATATTAATTATACTTCAATAAAAAAGCTCTAAAATACTCTATAAGATCCACCCACTCAAGAAAACAGAGTTTGATACATAAACTGCTTAGTTAAAGAATATATGTCTAGATTTCTAATCTCTGAAATGGCTTTGTTTTATTTTTGTTATACCAATCAATGAGGATACATGTTTGGTAGGAAAAAATGGTCAACCTGCATATATGGACAACTTCATGATGGTTTTGGCAAATTTCAGACTGGCAAAAATATGATGCATACTTAAAATTGGTTAATTTGATTGATTTTTTAGATATTTAAGATATTTCTAAAAATTTTGTTCCTGGTCATTTCTATAATAAATAGTACAGAGATCAAAGATATTGCTATAGATATGGGAAATAATTATACTATGCTTATTCTTATGTTCATCCAACATGCAATTCAAAAGAGAACGATTTTAAAATAAATTTACTACTGAGTTTATTTTGTTGACCTTGGCCAATGTCACCTCAATGTCGTTTCACTTCTAGTTTTCCTCAAGGGAGCAGAGCTGCTTGTGAGCAGATGAAGGTAGAAGCACATGGTCAAGTTAAAGCACAGAGAGAAATATTTTAAGCTGTCCAGAATATTAACAAGGAATATGATTTGCATATCTCCTGAACATAGTGTCTTATTTTATGAATTAGTAACTAATTCTTTATAAACATGAGTTTAGAACTTCCTGAAGTTATTTATATTAAAATCTAGTATTGGGGTCTTTTTTTCCCCTTGACATTATTCTAAAATGAAAATGAGAACTTTACCCATGATTTCTTATGATAATTGTAGACTTCCATTCAAGAAAAGAAGGAAAGGAAAGCCAGTAGAAGCAACATCTGAGAACTGCCTTCTTCATTTCAGACTACAACTATAACAATAATCTTCTATTTTCACAGTAAAGCTACCATTACTTACACTGCGGAATTGCAGGCTACCTTTTCTCCAGAGATCTCAAAGTTCTTCTGAGGGATCAATTTGTCAATAGCCCCAAACCTCTGATTCTGTGGAGCCCAGAGAATCTGTCCTAGCATTATTTTTGTGAAAGCGTTTCATAGGCTTTATGACAACCCAACCTAAGGAGAGCATCAATAATGACTGCAAAGTTCTTTTGCTAAGTGCTTACTTAACTAACAAAAGACATTTCCATTAAAAGAAAAAAGTATAGCTTTGGAAGATCTCTGAAAACTCAAGGGCAATGTATTTACATCCTCCTTAAATCTACTCAAGCTTCCAATCAAAGATTAAGTTTACACATGCTATCTACTTATATAGCACTCGGTAGAGTATACTCAATAAAAACTAATTATTATTAACTTTACAAATATGTAATAATTCAACATCCATTGTTTATTTGTTATTGTGACTTAGAGCAAGTCACTAACCTTTTTGAATCTCAGTTTTGTCATTTATAAAATAGGGCTTTTCTATCTGAATATTAGGATTAAATTTAATCTAGATGCATAAGACCATTTTAAAGTTATTTTTCATACAAATATGAACTTTTAGTATAATAAACCTGGGACTTGAACTTCAGACACTTCAGAAATTTGACACTGATAATAATGAATTATAGGTAATAATATTACATATTGCAGATATTAGGTAAACTGGGGAAAATGTAACACTGATGTTCTGCTGTTTCTGGACAGATACCTTCAGAATAAAGTTCTTGGCGATCATGCATAAATTCATGGCACTTTAAGGATGACTGTAGGCAGGCTCATGAAGTTACAAAGAATTGTTCTGGAGCATTGCAGGGCAAATTTTAAAAAGGCGTTCAAGCAGTGTTATAAATGTTTCTGACTGGAAAATAAAGGTAAAACCATTAGTCCAGTACTACTGAAAATATCATAGAGTCTTAAATGGGTATTTTGGGAGAAGAAGGAACACTGAGAGATTTGGGAAAGGATTATGGAAGACCCTCTGTATATCACAGCATATGGACATAAACTAGGTTAAGTTGCTTGTATTTGAATTCTATGTTCATTGTGATTTTTCTACTATTCCCACATCTGGACAAGGACACAAGCCCATGATACTTAATGACAGTACCCATGCCTTTTATATGTAATCATCTATGGTTATGTTATTATATACCTCAATTATGTAAGTCTCATCTCTCCAGAAAAGATTTCGGTAGGCAAAGGCCCAAGTCAAACCAACGGTCGGTATATATATATTAAGAGTAACTTTTTTTTATACCATGTTTTACAGGCATCAAAGTTAATTATTTCAGTCAACCTTTACAAAAGAACCTGGAACTCTGGAAGTTTAAATAGGTAACTTGTCCAAAATTACTTGGTTAGGCTTCAGTAAATATTTATTGAATTGAATCTTTCCATCATCTGTTAAGTACCTATGATTTGTGATCACTGAGCTTGCAAATATATAATAAGAGTTATAGTGCCTTGTACAGCATGTTCCCCTATTTTGTATAGTACTTTGCATTTTATAAAGTGCCTTCACCTACATAATTGTGTTTAATGATTGATATCTTACAGAGTGGGAGAATATGCCAAGTGTAAGAAATGATGTTACAGTATTATGTGGTGGGAAACATAAGGACAGCTGAGCAAGATTTAGATTAATTCATGGGTGACACAGTCATAACATTTATTACTGTTGAGATAGAACCACAAAAGGAAATTATATAAAAGGAAAGCTACAGACAAGGCTTTGCTTGTCTCCTTAAGCTGTAATGTCCTTCTCTTTCTTCTTCCTCCTCAGAGCAGTTTATTCTTCCTCTGAAGCTCAGCTCAAAGGCCATCTTCTCTGAAGCTACCACTGATTGCATCCCTCTGTGTTCCCACAGCTCTTTATGTATAGCTCTTGCATAGCATTTATTTTCATCTTCTTTGTAAATAACTGTTTACTTTATAAAGCTTCTTAAAGGCAGACTAGCTTGTCCTCATTAGTTCCCATTTTGCCCACAACAGGGCTCTGGAGGTATTGAATTAACTGGAGGAAACACCACTATTTAAAATACTAAATACTCCCACAGAATATCACAAAGGGCCATCTCCTGTCAGATTCCTCATGCAATTACTTTGATATCATAAATGATAACAAGGGAAGAAGAGATTATTGAGGGACAATAAAAAAAAATAGAAATGGACAGAGTAGAGATTTAGGAAAGCAGAATGTTAGAACGATGATTCATTCCATAGTTATATATTAAGGGTCCATAATGTATCAGGCACTAAACTAATAGCTGGGGTTATAAAAGAGAACAAGGCTCTGGGGCGCCTGGGTGGCTCAGTTGGCTAAGTGACTGCCTTCGGCTCAGGTCATGATCCCGGAGACCCAGGATCAAGTCCCACATCGGGCTCCCTGCTAGGCGGGAAGCTTGCTTCTCCCTCTCTCCCTCCCCCTGCTTGTGTTCCCTCTCTGGCTGTGTAATAAAATCTTTAAAAAAATAAAAAATAAAATAAAAGAGAACAAGGTTCTGTCCCTGTTCTTCAAGGAGTTTCCAGTCCAGTGTGAAGGCAGTCAAGTAAACAATAATTACAAAATGAAGTGCTAAGTGTATTGCTAAAGATAACTACCTATGACATGACAGTTGCAAGTCTAAAAAAAAAAAAAACTATTGCTTTTAAACTGTATTAAAAATATGAGGAAATGAGGTTGGGGTGAGACTTCTAGTCTTGTGATGACAAAGTTATTTTACTATAGGAGTTTCAATAATGAGAAGTTCTATGTTTACTAGCTCTAAGAATATATATGCTAAACTTATAACATCATTGAGCAAATCTAGCACTTAACAACATCTAGACTTTCTTCAAGAAGAATCATTTTTACTTTCCTATCACCACCAGCATTATGATTGCATACTCTCATAGGGACTTTAACTTCTTTGAAATATTCATCACAGGGGCGCCTGGGTGGCTCAGTTGGTTAAGCAACTGCCTTCGGCTCAGGTCATGATGTCAGAAACCCGGGATCGAGCCCCACATCGGGCTCCCTGCTTGGCGGGAAGCCTGTTTCTCCTTCTCTCACTCCCATTGCTTGTGTTCCCTCTCTTGCTGTGTTTCTCTCTGTCAAATAAATAAATAAAATCTTAAAAAAAAAAAGAAATATCCATCACAGTAGTAATTATTGGTATACTTGTTTCATGTATGTCTCCCCGCCTTTGATCATGAGCTCCCGAAGGTAGGGAAATGTGCTTATCTTGCTCGTCTTTACAACCCTAGCTTAGTACCGTGCATGTACTAGGTGCTCAGAAAGTGTTTGATACATTGGTTAAATTACTAACATTTGTTAGTTTTCTCATCTAATGCCATAAAACAAAATTTCTCTATGGCTTGCAACAGCTTTTCCCCCAATGTGTGGTGTTTGTTCCAAAATGTAGTGTGAGTCCAAAACAAGATCAAATTATAACTCTGAAATCTACATATTGCACAAAACCAGCAAACACAGTTGGGCAGGTTGTGCCCATCAAAAAGAAGCCATGCCAACTAGTAGATGGGGCTGAGATCTGTCCTATTTTGTCCTTTCTAAGCCATGGTGCAAGGACGCATTTCTTGGAAACAGGATCTCTTCCTAATTCACAGTCTGTGGCCTTGATCACACAACTTACTGGTTGCCCTAACTAAACATACTGTATCCAAATACCATTTGTACTAAAATATTGGGAGCAAGTAAGATCTAGGATCTAGGTTTCACTTAACAGTGTTATTTTTTAGCAGAGGTATAACTGACATAAGCATTATGTTACTTCAGGTGTCTAAATAATAAACCAATATTTATATATACTGCAAAAGGATCATCACAATAAGTCTAGTTAACATCTGTCACCATACATAATAACCGAACTGTTTTTTCCTGTGGTAAGAACTTTTAAGATCTACTCTCTTAGCAACTTTCATATATGCAGTACAGTATTATTAATTGCAGTTGTCAAGCCGTACATTACATCCTCATGACTCATTTATTTATGACCAGAAGTCTGTACCCTTTGACCCCTTTCATCTATTTCACCTCCCCACCCCCACCCCCCCGTTCCCAGCCTCTGGCAACCACCAATTTGTTCCTTTTATCTACAGATTTTTCTTTTATTTCCCTTTTAGATTCTGCATGTAAGAAAGATTATATGGTATTTGTCGTTCTCCCTTTGACTTATCTTATTAGTATAAGGTCCAAGGTCCATCCATGTTGTCACAAATCATAAGATTTCATTCTTTTTTATGGATGAATTATGTTCTATTATATATCTACATTTTCTTTATCTATCCAGTATTAGATATTTAGGTTGGTTCCATACCTTAGCTACTGTAAATAATGCTGCAATGAACAATGTTTTCATTTTGTTGATGAGGACTGTGCTGGAGGTGGAAATCCATTGGATGTTTTTGAGGAAGGGTGGATAATACAGTAACCAAGAAAATTGATTTGGGATCCAACATTTCAATTTCCCATACTGAATTTCTCTTTTATTTCAAAGCATCCATGAGAGCCAACATTGTGCCCATTCCAACAGCTGACTAATAAAATGAGATTTCCAGGGGCATCTAGGTAGCTCAGTCAGTTGGGCATCTGACTTTTGGTTTCAACTCAGGTCATGGTCTCAGAGTCATGAGATTGAGCCCCATGTCAGGCTCTGAGCTGAGTAGTGTAGAACTTGCTTAAGATTCTCTCTCTTCCTCACCCTCTGCCCCTCCCCCTGCTCAAGCACACACTTTCTCTCTAAAAATAAAATAAAATAAAATAAAATAAAATGAGCTTTTATTTAATTTATTTTCACATATTTATTTTGTTAACATTTTCTTTTGTTTTTAGGCACAGTTATTATGGTGTCAGTTGACATGTCTAGGGAATTTGTTAAAACATGGATCCATTATAAACTCAATGCAAATGCTACTGGAACCATGAGTGATTATTTTAATACTGTGTTATTTAGAATACATATCAATTTTTTAAAACCACAGTTGTGAAATTATTTTGATTTTAAATACCTGGCTTGGAGCCAGAACCTCATAAGCAGTTAGTTATTAGATGCCATTAGTAACATCAGGAAAGACCAGAGACAGAAAGGGGAACTAAAGGGAAAACGCTCAGAAGATCCCTTCAAAGCAGAAAATGAGAATCAGGATGCTTTTAACTTTTTATCAATAGGAATGATGATCACAATAGCAAAGACGATCAATATTTGTTGGGCATCTCCTATGTGCCATGCACTGTGCTAAGAACATCATTATCTTACTGTCCCTCAAAACAAAAAAGTGAAATAACTTGATTAAGTTGGAACTTGAATGGAGACTCTTTGAATCTGATAAAATATCCTTAAAGGCATGCACTTTCCCCAAATTAGACAACTCATCATCTGAATACCTGTTTCTAAATGTCTAAGACCCAGGGATCTTAGAAAATTCCTGACTGGAAGGGGCAATTGACTCTTGCTTGGGAGGGCATAAATAAATGTAAAGCTACTCCTTTACCGTTACTACTCCTAAAACAATGCTAGTTTGCCCCAAACAAACAAGCAAATGTATAAAATATGTACTGATGGTGTACCTATATTGTCAGTATAAATGGAAACTTCCTGGCTGTGGTTTTAATTGGAAATGGAACCCTTTCCTTGCTGCCCAAATTTATTACAGTTACACATCACCCTCAGGTTTTCATCTAGGAGACAAGTCATTCTGGTGATGGATGAGGCAATATTTATATATCATCTTGCAAAGTAAGCACAGAGACTTCCAGTTTAAAAGAACTATTGGTTATTGTTATACTCCGGTAATGAAAACGGTGATTTGGGGGAAAAAAAAGATTACATACATATAAATATTAAAAATAATTTTTAAGCTGTGACTTTTGTATGAATTGTACAAGTCAAAGTATACCTTTCAATTCAGGCGGCCAGATGCAAGATATTACTCTTAAAATTTGTTGCCCTCTGGAACAAAAAGACCTAGTCAAAGAAGTTTATTTATAGTTTAACTCAATATTTAGTCCTGCAAATTTCATGCTTCCTCCTGTCGATTCACTATGAATATTCATTAGTGATGTTCATACAAGTTCCAAGTGATTTACTATTAAATAATTAAAACAAAGGTGAGAGATTAAGAGCCATGGTACATAGAGTTTTCACAAAAATCCCGAGTTAATTATGGGTGCTATGATAGATGATAAAATCCAACTATGAGTGTCCTGATAACTAAGGCAATTGAAAAGACACGATTTCTAGGGACACCTGGGTGGTTTAGCTGGTTGAGCGACCTACTCTTGGTTTCAGTCAGGTCATGACCTCAGGGTGGTGAAACTGAGCCCTGCGTAGGGCTCTGTGCTGGGCATGGAATCTGCTTGAGATTCTCTCTCTCCCTATCCCTCTGCCTCTTCCCTCACTCCCCACCCTCTCCCTCCCCTGCTTGTGCTTTCTCTCAAATAAATAAACCTTAAAAAAAAAGAAACACAATTTCTTAAATATTTTTCATTACATACCAAGAGGAAACACATCAGTAAACAACACAAAACAAGACTTAAAAGAACCCTCATAATCTGTTGGTAGAAATGCAAAGTAGTGCAATTAGATTTGATGACAATTCAGTACTCTATAGCCCACAGATTAGCTTCTGAGGGCACACTTTGAGATAAACAGAACAAGACAAAGCAACTACAGCTCACATGCACTGTGATCTAGGTATGAAGATGTTTCTTGTTGAGTGGCTTGTAATTACAAAAAAACTAAAAACAAACAAACAAACAAGAAAACAAACAAAACTTGCTAAATTCCCACAATTGAAGAATATATGATCTAATGGAATAGACAGATAGATAGCATTTTAATATGAAGGAAATAGACCTTACAGACCAAACAGATAATTTATGAAAATAATATTGAATGAAAAAGTTACAGAATAGTTTTTTCAGGATGGTAACTTTAAAAAACCCAGAGTCAAAACTATAAATTGTTTATGAACATATAAGCTTCATATAAAAAATATAAAAACATGGACTACAGTAAACTACTCTATATTTATGATTTTGGTTTCCTCTGGAAAAGGGAGGCAAGGAACAGACCAGAGGATGGAAACAAGATGGTTTTGACTCAGCAGGTAATTTTTTTTATGTTTTAAAATCCTAATGAAAACAATGTAACTTCATCATTGTTAATTTTAAGTGGTGGGTGTACATATATTTGTTACATTGTTTCTATACTTTTAATTTTAAAAAAAAGTAAGAAAAAGGAAAAGGCTTATGATATCTTTAAGATTAAGAACCTCCAATGTAGCTTAAATACTTTAAAGACCATGTATGTATTAGAGCAATATTCTCTGGTATAAATGCTATCATCAAATTAACATATCTCTGTTTTAGCAGCTCACTCATTCATTCTACAAGTATCTGTTGAGCCCTACAAAGGACAGGCATAAGACAAAATTCTTGTCCTCTGGATTCTGTATTGTGGAAGAGAAAAGAAACATAAATATATGAGCAGCATATAACATAATAAATGTCTAGTTGTTGGAACCGATATTCAGTCAGATGGTACCCAATAAGGCATATCCATCAATGTCTTTTCTGATTGTTTTGTGTTGATGCTGTCCCAGTTGTTAAATAGTTTGAATATCACTATAGCAAATTTAATAAAGAAAAAATTAAGCAGGATCAAGGAATGGATAGAGTGCAAAAGAGATGCTATTTAAATAAATTTGATCATAGGCTTCCTCATTATGAAGGGTTTTATTTTGTTTTTTTTTTTAGCAGAGTCTTGAATAAAAGGTGGGAAAAAGCTTGGGAAGGTTTTGAGAATGTGGGTCCAAACAACAAGGCAAGAATAACCTTAGTTTTATGTGGAAGAGCAAGAAGTTGCCAGCAGACTGAACTGAGCAAGGTAGGGAGTGATCAGAGTGGACATCAAAGAGGTTTTCAAGGGGCGCCTGGGTGGCTCAGTTGGTTAAGCGACTGCCTTCGGCTCAGGGCATGATCCCGGAGACCTGGGATCGAGTCCCACATCGGGTGGGCTCCCTGCTCGACGGGAAGCCTGCTTCTCCCTCTCTCACTCCCCCTGCTTGTGTTCCCTCTCTGGCTGTGTTTCTCTCTGTCAAATAAATAAAATCTTTAAAAAAAAAAAAAAAGAGGTTTTCAAGGACCAGATTACATAAGACCTTTCAGGCAGTAGTAAGGGTTTAGATTTAATTCTCAATGGGCCACAATTGGGGAGGAAATTGAACAAGGACAGGACCTGACTGATTCAGATGTTTAAATTTTGGGGGCACCTGGGTGGCTCAGTCGTTAAGCATGTGCCTTCAGCTCAGGTCATGATCCCACGTCCTGGGATCGAGCCCCGCATCGAGCTCCCCGCTCAGCAGGAAGCCTGCTTCTCCCTCTCTCACTCCCCCTGCTTGTGTTCCCTCTCTCGCTGTGTTTCTCTCTGTCAAATAAATAAAATCTTTAAAAAATAATAAAATAAAATAAAATTTTATCCATATATATATTATATAATTATATTCCCTACACATTTATATTAAATTTTATATTTGTATATTATATTTATATTATATGTATATATATCTATAATATATTTATATTATGTGCTATATTATGATATTATAAAACATGTGAATTTGGTAACAGGGCAAGAGTTTGGAAGAAAGGAGATCAGTTAGGAAATACAGCAGGGGTCTAGCCTGGCTATAAAGCTGGTTGGGACCTAGTTGTTAGCAGTAGAGAGGGTGAAAAGCAATCTGATTTGGGATACCCTTTTGAAGGTTTAATCAACAGGACTTGCTGATATGCGTTGTGAGGGACATAAAGGAGTTAAAGAGGATTCCTAGATTTTTTGTCTTGAGCAACTAGATAAATATAAGCTGCTGTTTATAGATATGGGAAAGACTACAGGCAAAATCCATTTGGGGAGAAGAAATCAAGAGTTCTATAATAAATGTGTTAAGTTTAAAATGCCTACTAGACAACTGAGTGGAGACAGCATGGAGGCAGTTGGCTATGTAGCAGTTGTTATTGATACTGTTAAAAAAAAAAAAAAAGCAAAAGCATCACGCTAACTACTTTTCTCAACACCTCCCCCACAAGAATGTGATTTTGTTAACTAGCCAACAGTTGCTGACTTATTATTCTGGTTTTAGATGGTGAACACAATATGTACTCTGCTCTGTATGGTTTCTAACAGCTTATTTCCATTTATACGAACACGTTAATGGAAAAGAAAGCAGGAATGGAAACAAACACTGGTGATTGGTTCTCTTATCCCTGAATGAAGACACTCATCACATAATGTGTATTTCCAACATTCCACACACTCTGTTTACAGAATCCAATTTTCTGAGGTTATTTCAGATAAAGGGCTTTTTAAATAACAAAATCATAGTATTGTGCTCATAGTCCAAATCATAAATGTGATTTTTAAAAAGGTTTTCATGATGGCTTTATCCCACATATGACAAATAAAATTAGGAAGGAATTTATGGTATGGTTTAAGAGTAGTACATGCATGTCAGACTGCCTGGGTTTATATCCTGTTTCCACGACTTAACTGGAAAATATATTTAACCTCACGCTTCAGTTACTCCACCTGTTAAATAAGGATAATGATACAACTTCAGACATGAACAAAGGTTGTGTTTAGTCCAGTGCATGGCACCATGCAAGCTCTTGATAAATACCAACTACAAACATAATTTGTAAAAATACAGCACAAGTTCAGTTCAACAAGCATGTATTAAATACTACTATAGGTTTCACACTGTGCTAGGCACTATTAACGTGCTGACTTCAGTGATAGCTAAAGAGAATGCGATTCTGAGTCAGACAGTAGACACATTAATGTTCCCTAACACCCCGTACAAATTAGTCTTCTAAACTTGAAATCAAAATCCTCAAGGAGTGGTCCAGGCATCACAGTCAAACTCAGATAGCCCAGCAGCTCACTTTCTCTATCCTGCACACATCCTTGTCTGTAACTTGTGTTGACCATGTACGTTGAGTTCTCCTCTCCCTTGAGAGAGAATTGCTTGGAAGTGTATTTGATTTCTTCATTTATCATTTCCAGGAAGGAAAGAGATCAACAGGAAAGAAACAAAAAGTTACATGGAACAGTGAAAAATCATTGTTCATACATGACCTGATTATAATGTGAGCTGCTAGATCTCTCAATGTTCACCAACCTTCTGGAACAAAAAGGGCTATTTCTTTGTACTGAAGCAATATCCAGCTCAATTCTTCATTTAATATTTTAGAAGTCAGTTTCAAAGTAGGTCAAAGAAGGAAAACCAATTCTGGCTTCTTCCTTAGCTCACATCTTTAATTTTCATGGAACTGATAGCATGTGAATCTATCTATTCCCCGAAAGATGAGAAGAAACCTACAACCTGCCAATCTCAGTAAGTTCTTTTCCAGTATTGTGCATATGAAACAACTTTCATCGCTTTCCCCTTTTGTAGGAAAAGAAAGTCTGAAATCTAAAATTGGCACATGAAAAATGAATCTGCCCATTGGCCTGGTGAATTAAAACCAAAGTGGATTTCACACCAGCCACTTTATACAATTAATATGTTTCAGTATGTAACTGTTTCCAACTGTCAATTTTCATTGACAATCAATGAAAAGGGGGGCTTTACTTAGGGTAAATGTCAACTTTTCCAAGTTCTTACCTGAGGACCAAAGATATGAGAGGGCACTGAGATGACTTTTTCTCAGCCCTGAGGAGATGACTCTCTGTGACCAAAATCCCAATCAAGAATACATAAATTTTCCACAAAATGAAGGGTGTACAAAAGTCTCTGAAAGAAGACCTGCTCTTCTTGAAGAAAAGATACTCATATTTTTAACTTCATCAATAGACCAAAAAAATGGTGTCTGCTTAAAAGGCCGAAATTTACATGTTTTAAGTAAATTTTTCAACAGAAAAATTAGGAAAAAAGGAAAAAAGTACAATAACTACTACAACTGGGAATATGAAAATTGAAATGGCCAAGAAACATATCAGAAACCTACCTAGTCAATAAGCAAAAAATACATCTTTGAAAAATTAAATGTCATTTCACCTTCCAATATCCTCATTTATCAATGCAAAATGTTAGAACTTACTATCTTAGCAGAAAAGGTGGTGACATAAGGATAATTTTATTATTATTATTTTGGGCAAAGTACATAATTTCACTTATCTGCTAAGGCCCTATGTTAGAAGAAAATTTAAGAATATAATTTCCAGTATTGATGAGAATCTCATGCCTACCACATTTTTGTACAATGCTTAAAAAGAATATACTAATCAACTTTCTGGAGGACAATTTGACTCCAGTCAAGAGCCTTAAAGCATAAAAACCAAACAACCTAAATGTCTAGAAACAGATGATTGGTTAAAGAAATACCCATACAGTAAAATACTATACAGCAGTATTATCTTCAACATATAATGTTGAATTAAAAAAGGAAGTCCTATAATGATGAGCATGGTATTTTCCCATTTATTCAAAGTTTCAAAAACAATCCTACTTATAATCTGTGGATCATAATCAATATATAATTTTCAATTACTTGTTAAAGATGAAAAAGAAATATAAAGGAAGAAAAGAAGTATCAGAGGGCAGAGCACATAAAAAGGGTAAATACTTTTTTATAAAGCTTTTGTTTGGGCTGTGTATGTGGGATAGTGTGTGTTTAATGAGTTGTAATATAAAATGTATTTCTCACTGTGGATCATTTAAAAGCAAGTTTTAAAGCCACAAGTACAGTTTACAAGGTGTAATTTGCTCATCCTAAACTTGTGCTCCTAAAGAGGTCCCCTGACTTTATCTCTACTATGTAGCAGAAGCTGTCTTTCTCCTATCTCTAGACATCTCCAAGTCCACAGAAAAGCAAGACCCAAGGAGAAGTGCCTAAGTCACACATGCTGATTTCAGTCCCTGTGACTGACATTTAGAATGCTATTTTGTTCAGTAATGATTCCATCCCTGAGAACACAAAAATATAGCCCTACTCTTTAGCATCAGCTAAATAGGACATAATGAGCTTGACAATCTAAAAACATGTGCATTTAATATGGGAGGTTTCAGATGTGGGAGTAGAAGGATATGTTCAATAAAGAAGACTATACTGATATATGTTCATCACTGCATATAACCAAGAGAAAAAAAAAAAAAGCAAAGAACATCAAGCTGTCAAGGTGAGAGGATAATTAAAAGAAATACTGTATATCCACATAATAGGATATTTATAGCTATCAAAATCATGTGTTCTAAGAATACATAATGATACAAGTAAATGCTAAAACTGTAGTAGTAAGTGAAAAAAAGATAAAAAATGTATGTGGTATGATTCCAATTTTGTAAAACAAAATATATGTATTTAGAGAGAGAAAGACTTGTAAGAACTATGGCAAAATGATTTCAATGTTGTGTGCTAAGCTCTTCTATTTTTTCCAAATTTTCTATTTGGAAAAATACATTTAAAATATTCAATTAGAGATGGAATTTGAAAATCCCTCATATACATTTTCAGTGTTGGAATGCTGAGTTGATTTTGCCTCTCCCATCTCTCTTGAGAACATCATCATAAGCTGCTCAAGTGTAGCAGCTGAATTTTTCTACTTATCTCTTAATTTGTAGAGGAAAAAAAATAGATTCATAATAAAAGTTCTTAAGAAATAGAAATCATTCTAGAAAATCGAATACTATATTCAATCAATTGATCAATTAATAAATTAAAGACAAGTTATTTATTTATTGCATAGGAATATAGTAAATGTTATGAGGTAGAAAAGCAATATAATGTAGTCTCTGCTGAATTCCTACTAGGCATCACAAAGTACAGTAGGCTCTCTGCTACATATCATTTCATTTAAAGAGTAGTGATCCAGGGGCACCTGGGCGGCTCAGTCCTTTGAGTATCTGAGTCTTGGTTTTGGTTCAGGTCATGATCTCAGGGTTGTGAGATCCAGCCCAGTGTTGGGCTTCCTGCTCAGCATGGAGTCTTTTGGGGATTCTTTCCGTCTTCCTCTTCCTCCCCACCCACGCTTCACCCCCCACTTTCTCTCTCTCAAAATGATAAATAAATCATAAAAAAAGAGTAGTGATCCAGATAAAGAGACAGGATACAACAAACACATGAAACAAATGTGCATATGGGTGTATTACCCAATAAGATGTAATAAGTGCTAACTGGTGCCATAAAGTGCACTACATAGAGAGGGTTAGCATAGGTATACAGTGAAGAAAATGATAGGAGCTGAAATTGGCAGAAAGCATGTATAGAGAAGCCAACCTCCCATAGACCTTGAAGGATGGATGGACTTCTGACAAGTGGAGGGGTGGGGAGGAGGAATGCTCTCTGCTTGTCCCTGAAGAGAAAACACATGAGATGAGGGACTTCCTGTGGGATGACACTAGTCCTCAAGGTCAGAGGATCAAGACACCAACCCAAGACTCATCTCATGTACAGTCCCCTAAAGCTAGAAGAGAACCCCACATACACAAAGTCTGGAGAATATGCCTGAGAGACCCTAAAACAATCTGGAAGGGCTATGGTATTTTTAGGAGATTGCTTCTCATACTTTTCAAGCGATATTCCCCTAGACTGAGAGCAAACAAGATTACTCCTTGTGGGACAGAGGAGGTAATTCAAAGTGATCCACTCCAAGGCACTTATTATTTTCTCATGTTCCACCTTTAAAAATCTTGCATTTGTGGATTCAGTTAAATGTTTCCCCTAATGTTTGTGTCATGTTGGAGTTCCAGGTAGATGAGCCATACTCATCTTCCTCAGCATACTCCACCATCAACTAACCTAAATATACATACATACATACATTATATATATATATATAACATATATGTACACATATATATGTCTAACCCATCAGAGTCTATGATTTTTTGCTTCTCTTCCATCCTGCTAGATATAAGTTCATTCTACCATTAACCAGGTCACTAGGCTGTCATTTAAACACTGTACTTGAATCTGCCCCGTGAGGCTTTTTCTACCTTTTTCAGAGGCTGTTTAGCATTAGGCACTTGACTACCAAACAGTACTTTCCAAGTGGTCCTTTGATATGCAGAAAAATGTCTCATCTTTAAATTCTGAGTGCTGGCTCTGCTTCTCTTCTCCCCCAACCTCTGAGTACACACTACTTCATATTCATTTTGCTTAGACTCTTCTTTACTTCCTTTGGAGGCAGGGAACACATGATATTTAACTTTGATTGTCACCATCACCTCTTGGTTTTGCATGTGTTGTAGGCTCTGTTCACTTCACTGCGTTCAGTAGCCTACAATCGTATTTGTGAAGCATCAGCCATCAGAGATTGAGGCACTTGTGCACTCAGAGAACACTGAGAAGTGTCTGAGAACATTCAGTGACATGATATGGTTTTAAGTTTTGCTAGACCCACAGTAATCTTTCCCAGCTTCCTCCCAACCCTCCCCCCCCATATATGGGGCACGCTATGCCAATGAGACTCAACCCAAATGCAGTAGTCCTCTGTCAACCAGATCACTACCCACCAGTCCTTCTGGACGTGCCATACGGTTCCAGTGGGAAGTCATGGGAAATAAAGTTGAATATAAGCAGATTTAAAAACCAGGTAGAGTATTTTAGACTTGATGCAGCAGATAATAAAGAGCTCTTGTAGGCTCCTCAATAAGGAAATACTTGGTACAAAGATACTAAAAAAGATTGATCTCCATGAAACTTAATTCATTGCAAATGTGAATTAAACTTTTCTAAAAAATAAGTCAAAATAATGAACTAAATACCACAATGAAGTGTTAATATTGAAAGAACTGAAGGGTTTTTTTAAAATTCCATTCTGGAATAATGAAGGGCAAATAGTTCAAATGAAAGATGTCACTGTTATTAAAACGTCATTCATTTATTGAATTATGTTTCATGTGAACAGAGTATATTTTAAGATTTGATTATTATATAAGTCAATGTTATTTCCAGTTTTTTGAAAATTGATATTAATGCCCTGTCGCTGAAAATGTAACTGAGTTTATCAAATTAATTTCTCAAAGGCCACCTGATAGCCACCAGATGGCAACCTGCACTGATGTCAGAGTTGAAATTGAAGTTATAGATAGCCATGTGACTATGCATTACCACTCACTTATCCCACTGGGTTCCTTTAATATCATAAAACACAAAGGCTTTCTACTACTTTCCTAAATTCCATTTGAACAAAATGAAATATGCTCTATCCACAATGCTTGCAATAATTAAAGTATTTTTTTCCTTAATAGGAGTCTATCTTGAAATAGCACAATATGGAATGATCGTTAATAGACCTGGTATGGTACTTGAATAGATGCCTATCAAGAGCATGGGCACCCATTAGTAAATTTCCTAAAGAAAATCCATTTTCATTTCAAATTCTGACACTTTATTTAGAAAAATTACACCCTTTCTTTTAATTATTTCAGTAAACATAATGAGGGTATTGCTAACTACACCTCTGAGTACTTTATTTTCTCCATTTTTTTAGTAATATGAGTCTACTTGTAATTAAAGGCACAGCGCATTAATGATGCCGGGGTCTCCAAGGGAAACACTTAATGTCCACCTCATAATATTATGCCAAAATTACATGCACAGAAAACTTTTTAATAATCTTTGTTTCCTAATTTAGTTTTGATTGGCTCTGAAATCTGCAGCAGCTCTCAGGGATTCACATTTCCATAGCCATCAGCACTTCCGCACCAGCCATTGTACAAATGCACATGACTTCTCCCGTCTGCAGGCTTCTTTTCAAAGCTTCTGTTTAACTTATCCAGAAAATTAGCTGCAGGCTGGAGATAATTGCAGATAATTTTGCCATTTTTAAGCCACTGGGGTGTTGTGTGGAGATATGACAGCGAAGTTTGTCTAAACACAAAGAACAAGTCATAGCTCTGTGTTGTCATTTCAGCTTTGTACGCAGGTTCACATCATCCTATTTGCTCTTTATGCAAATTGAAACAAATTGCAGCCACTAGATGATCTGTGTTTTCTGACAAAGCTGGGCTACAGGAAGGTTTTATGTTTCTGGGAGAAGGACATGATCTATACTAACATATTACTCCAGCCTAACCAAAAAAAAAAAAAAAGAAAGAAAGAAAGAAAGAAAAAAAAGGAAGGAAAGAAATGCCTAAACCTCTTCTACCTCTCAGATTCTTCTTATCTCCTTAACAGAGATACTACTTGTGTCATCAGCAACTTAAAAGGAATATATTAAATTAAAAAGAAGACCTAAGTCTCATACACAAGTCACATTGTGTGTGTATTTGTTTCCCCTATTCTATTCGCATAAATAAAAATATCAGAGTGATCACATAAAATTAACATTCATAAATGCTGGCAGCATTAGTAGATGACCATTTAAAATCACTAGATATTAAAGAGTTATTAAATAGGTCATCCAGGTTAGGAAGCAGAGATCTATTGTCAAATGGAATCATGTGGCCCTTTTCCCCTAAAATTTCATAATAGACTATATGCTGCCTCCCTGGATGGTCGCTGCCATGTGAGGATGGAGCCCGTGTGAAAGGCAGCAACAGTGGCTCTTAATGCATTGCCAATGAACTTCAACTTTATACAAAACAAATCAGCTATGGGAGCTTCAGGGACTTTCTCTCGCCAAATGGGCCGTCAATGCTCAGAACTGTTATACGCATAGCTAATAAGGGTGTCGCTAAGGGAGAAGGTGATTTCTGAAACCATTCTGCAAGGGAACATTTACATATAAGGGCTAAGTGGGGACTGCTCCTGTGGCAGCTCCCCTGATGTAATGGGCCCTAACGATTCGGAGGAGCAGGTATGGATGCGTGTGTCAAGGAGGAAAGAACGGGGAAGTCATAACACAAAGGACTTTGTGGATTCCCATTAGACCTTGGGCTAAGGAGCACCTGCAGGGGTCTGATAACGACAGCATCCTGACACAGCTTTACCCTGTGTCAGAAACTCGTACACTAAAGAGTTTTATGGAAAATCCAAAACTACAAAGAAGTGTTGCTGTATTAGGCCATTATCGTTGACTTGGCATATAATCTGCATAGAAATAGACCCAAAGTCTGCATTAAAAGATAGTCTGTTAAATCTGCTATGCCAATCATATGCATATTAAGGAGTCCAAATTAAGCACTGATAGATAACATCCTGCTCACAAATCTTACACTCTCACTTGGAAAACAATTCTGGCAAGTGAAAAGCTAAATGCACCAAGGCCTCCAAATATCTGCAACAAAGATGTAGCCTTTTAAAAGACTGTCTTCTGGATTTGGGGGTAAACATATAAAGTATTCATGTCACTGCTCTTGACAAAGCTGAGGGATATCATTTTAATTCTTTTTTCTCTTTTGGTCTCTAACATCACCTAGCTAGTGAACTGGGAGAGAATGGACTTGTTTAAAGACTTTATAGACCATGTCCCCATGAAAGGCGGGCATGGGAAGTCTATAATGTGCCCTTTCCCACTCATGATGGGAAAGACAGGCATGCTGAAGACACCAAGTAAACCCTTCCACACGGAACAGGGGCAGGGCTCAGCTAGCGTTCTCTTGCCAGGGGCTGAGTTCAGGAAAGCTGTGCTTTTAGAGCACAGGCTGAACACACCGTACAGGGCAGATGTGAGTGGACAGGGCACTCTGAAGAAGGAGAGCTGCTATTTGACTTAGATCTGTAAGTCATTAAGCAATTCCAGAGGACGCATATTGCTACAAGTGTCATGCAAGCCAACAGAGCTAGAGTGTTCTTCATAACAATGAAGAGCTGGCCCAGGACTCATTCTCTTGCTGTGAGGAATAGAAGACTACACAGCAACTGCACCCCAGATTTGCAGTGAGACCTTACATTTGAACTTTTATGAGAGATTATCAAACACCTTCTATAAAGCCAACAGATATCCCTGCTATTTAACAGACTTATCATAGTTTTGCTAATATGTTGGAATAAACTCTTCTGGAAGTTTCTGGTTTCTAAAACGAAGCTGTTTTTTCGCAACATACATACCTGTTTCCCATAAAGACGGGTCCTCTCTTTGAAATATTTAGTCTTTCAGGGCACTTTAGTCATAGTGACACCTAATAGCCAACCTCTTTCTCACTCTCTACAGAATCGGGTTTAAACTATAATTCAAACCAGTCCCCAAAGGCACTTCTGAAAAATGGCAAGCCATTAGCTTTTAGGTAAAAACACTCTTTATTGCTCAAAATTGTTTCCTGTTACAAAACCTTTTCCACAGTGCTAGGTCTAAGATGATCTTATGCTAATTTAACTCACTGGGGACTGTGAACAGATGTTACTTTGATTAATAGTTTCACTATCCTGAAAATGCCAGGCCAGGTTCAAGATAATAAAGTCAGGTAAGAATACTATTAAAATCTGCCATATGATTATATCTGTTACAGGGAGGGAAATGGGATCACAATTCCAGTATCAAATAAAGACCATCTATAATAAAAAAAACGACATAAACCAAATGATCATACTGTCTGAATTCTTAAGCACTTTGATTTACACCATGTTAATCACCAAACTCCTTACCAATACCTTATAGGTAAACTTTCAACCATGTCCTAAGTGAAAATTTAATGCATCACTCCAGTGTTACCTTTCACCTAGGATTTAACTCTCCACCCAGGAAAATACTTAGGTACACCATGAAAACGATGAATTCTGTCTATCAAAGGATGATATCTGAATCTGTAAGCCCAGGTCATTACTTTCCAGCAAATGCATTTTCAACATTCCTACAGTCATATTTAAAATACCCATAGAAAACCATGACCCTTGAAAATAAGGGGCTGGGCAAGTTGACAAATGAGACTTTTCTGAAGGCATTAGCTCCTCTCTCCTTTGCTTCTCTTCTCACTGATCGCCTAACCAAAGACTTCCACCTCACAGCAGTGGACAGATGAGAATAACCGTGAACTCTAATCTAGCCTTGAACTACAAAATTCGGGGCTGGCCTTACACAGGTATGTGAAGAAACCTTTGTATTTTTAAAGTCCGTTTACCAATAGAATTTATCCTTTACCATGATACGTATGACCTAATCATATTCCTGGACTCCAGTCTGAAATTTAACATTCAGCTGAACTTTTCCTATTATAATTTATATACAGTGCACCAGTCTCAGTGGGAGCTTTGGTTTGCAGGAAGGCTGAAGGTACGTTTCAGTGCATTAATCACACTGCGACTCGCAGTGTCCTGCAAGCCAGCCTCCAGTGAGAAGGTGGCGAGCCTGTTAGCACAGACCTGTCCCCCGCAGATTCAGCTCAGTGCATGAGTCAAGTCTTCACCCTCACCACGTTTGTACATGTATATGACACGCTCACACTTCATAGGAAAGAGTTATTCGAAAGGGTTGCCTCACCATTGCGCAGAACGTCTCAGGAGGGTCTCCGCAAGTAATGTCCGGAGGATCTAGTTTTACTTTAAGATATTTGGTCATGTCCGTGGATTCCGGCTGACAGGCCATGTAATCCCACACTTTCCCTTCTTCTGTGTAAATCTGAGTCTTACACACGTCATAATGGCCCCACACCAAAGGGTAGGGCTGCATCACTGAGGACACTGTAACCCAAAGGGCATGAATTGACAGGAATCTTGACAGATACATCTCTAAATTCTTGGTAGTATCCGTGGTAATAAAGCAGGGCTTGGTTATCTGTGAGCTATGTCTATTCTACATATACATATATGTCCATAAGTCTGTATATTTATTTTTTAAAAAAAGAGGATGTAACCTCAATATAGATTCCAAATCTTAAAGCGAAGGGTCGATATTGTACATGTTCAGGTACATTGAGGACTTTGGTGGGAGCCTAACATACTTGGGCGTTGGGCGTTCAACAACTCGCTGCTTTTTTGTTGTCCTAGAACATATCTGTTAGACTCAGGTCTGGTTTTGTTTTTGTAAAAGATGTCCAGTGGCAGAGAATGATTTAGCAAAGTGATGGCTCCCCTATTGTACATCCGATAACCCTGGGTGATCCTCAGTGCTCACGGCTCACAAGGGATGCTCCGCCGCACCAGGATATCAGTATCTGAAGCAAAAGGATGAGCATCTATAGCCGGGTGTCTGTTTCTCATCAATCATTCTTTCCTTCTGGCACCAACACCCTTTAAGAAACAATAAGAATAAGAGTTATTGCCCCAGAATCAATGCATTACAAACTGTATGATATGTTGACATTTGGGAGGTTTGATGCAATATAAAGCAAATTGGTGTAATATGGATAACCTTTACTGCACCGCCCCGCTAGAATGAGCAAACCACAGAAATCATTCACATTGGGGAGAATTTTGATATGAAGGATTTAACTCTTCCATAACAAAGACAGATGTGCGTGTCCCAGGTGAGTTACAGGTTCTCGCTTCAAAAATTATATTTCCATCTTGACAAAACTGAGAGCAAGCAGCTTGATTTAAACATTTCTCACAGATTGCAGTGTTAGAAAATCTTCCAGGAGAACAATGGGGGAAATGAACGCTTTTATAACAATAACAAAAAAAGTGACAACTACTTGTATGCCTTCTGTCTATTGGCAAAGAGACCCTAAAAATCTCTAAATTCCTTGTACATTTCTTAGCTTTTGTTAGCTGGCGTGAAAACCGTCATTGTTGGCACAAGGCCGTCCCCTTGGATTTGCTCATTATATTGGAAGAATTCAGCCTCTTTTGTTTACTTGCGTTTAGTGATAAAGATAACTTGGCTATCTGAAAAAAAAAACCAACAAAACAAAACAAAAACAACTCAAAAATAAAACCAAAGGAGCAAATTTTCTTTTCACAAGAATCTTCTATTTTCTTACATCTTTTTATAGACATTACATCTGCATTTGCACTTACTTTCTGTAACAGAAGAAGAGAATTTGTCCCAAAGGCGAATATTATACGCTGCTTTAAAACTAAAAGTTCTGTAGTAGAAGGCCCAGTTTAAAATGCACACATAAAAACAGCTGAGGGTGAGTTAACAGGCCATGAAGCAGAATAATATGGCACTAATTCTAAGAGAAAATAAAAATTACTGTTTACCAGCATTTTGGGTTAACTGATAATGCACACTCCATAAGCATGGGTCCTAGTCATTGGAGACGTGAACTGGCAACTTTTCTCTCTAGAAATCACTGTCCAAGTCTAACCAAACAATCGTATTTGGAAACCAGGTGTAAAAAAGAGGTGTTTGTGTAATTAGTTCATTCATATTGTCAGAGTTCCAGTAACTGTTTTTTAAACAACTGAAAAAGGACAAAAAAGCCTGCAGTTTGGGAAATAGCATTAGACCCTTTAATTCACATTAAGTGGTTTAAATAGAGAAGTTTGCTATCTTCAAACAATCTTATAATAGGAATTCAATATATTTAAATAATGCACCATCTTGAAATGAATTCAGACACAGAGACTATGAAATGCCAACGGATGGTTGAATAGTGTTTCCATAGCAAAGTAATTTATAATAATTGCTTTATGGATACAAGTGCAATTTTCATTATATTCCATTCATAAAATGTTATCATACAGCTGCAATTTGTGATATTTTCTATTAGGAAAAGTGTTGAATATTTGAGTTCCTATGAAGCAATAATTAGCAGTTTGTCTAAACATGTATAAACTGCAGATTTGAATCTGTCTCCTCCTTCTAACATATAGCTGTGTTGGGCACATTTTGATATCTTAAGCCAAAGGGAAAGGAATCACAGAGAAGCCTGTGCTGTGGCTACTACAACCCTCTGCTTTTTCAGACTCAATGGTAATTTTAAGCTGATATTTTCAGAAACGTCCAACAATCTGACAACTAATAACCTATAAAGGTGTTAAAGTAATACAAATGCACATTTTCTGGATGCATTTTCAACTGTGTTTACTATTGCATTATAACAAGAACAAACATTTTCATAGAGTGTGGGGGAACTGGGCCTGGGCATTACAACAGAAGAAGTGTAAAATCTACTAGACTAAAAATTATTAACTCCAATTCTTGGGTTCAAATACATAGCAAATTCTTTATCAAGAACAATATAATCTTGAAAGACCAGGAATGGACTGCTCTGAGTTTGAATTGAGTGGAAATTTTATGAGTTAGTTTTAATACTGTTTTTGAAATGTGACCTCAAATGTATACTTGAATGCTCCGAGATTAACCTTCATTTTTTTAAATCAGTAAATAGAATCACCTAATCCATTTATTGTTTGTAACTCTGCCTTTATCCACATTTTGCCTTACTGCAACCACAGAGTAAAGGATAACCAGATAGATACATGTGAAGAATTTGGACACTAAGGAAATATAGGTGAACCTGTTAACCATTTCTTGACACACCAGCAATCCCAATATAACGAATTCTCATTAAAGGACAGAAGAATTATAATGATGGTCATTACACAAAATTATGGACTACACCATTGATCGAATTTAGAGAACTGACAAGGAAAAATGCAGAGGAGTGCAAGATATTTGAATATTAGGCAGTTGCAGGACTGTGCGACAGACATTCTTGACAAGAAGCAGCCAATTATAGCTTAAATTTCTGGCACATAACCAGTTGTGATTAATAGTTTTCCATTACATTACAGACATATTATTAATGTATTAAAAATGTCAAGCTTTGGCAAGCACTAATATGGCATGGCTCAGTTAGTCTGCAGAATTTACATTTAATGAGCTCCCATTGACACAGAAAAAGATATTGACCACAACACATTACAGATCAGGAGCAGAGGGTCACTAAGCTGTTCTCGAACATAATTGCTTAATTTCATTCTAATTTTTGTATTTGTAGCATGTCTTCTAGAATGTATTCTTCATGTCAGGTCTCCTTACTTTTTTTAGTGCCACTTACACTTCAAAGAAAATCCTCTTCATTTAAAATTAAGAAGAAATTAAATCCATGAATTTCCAGGACACACAGTGGAAAAGAGGCCTCTGTCAAAATTGAGAATTTGCTATTAAGTATAATTTTCAAAGGAATTTGCTACTAAGTGTAGTTTTCAAAGAAAATAAAATTATATGAAAATAGAATACTATTTACCCCCTAACCCTTATTGCCTAATGGTACTGGTTCCCATCTGACTATGCTTTCAACCAGGTTAAAATCATCAATAGCTTCTTAAACTCTAGGTTATCACAGAAAATAGGCAAACAGATGATGAGAAGGATGGTTAATGAAATATTTGGGGATTCAGTATACTAAACCCACCCCTCTGGCCCATAACTGAACTAATCACCAAATAATGGGGGCTTTGAATTTGTCTCAGGTGTCCATATCACATAAATGTGAGCAGCTTCAGACGAGCTCCGAGCAGCCCCAGTTTCAGTTCTTTGCTTTGCAAACCTTGGAAATTCACTTTTTTCAAATAATGCCATCATCTCTACCTATGCACTAAAGTGCTGAGATGTCCTCTTTGATAAAAATACCCATTAATATGCTATGAGAACTCCATAGACTCTCACTGGTATATAAATTTGCAGAGCCAATATGAAAACATAAAATTATGCCATGTCCTCAAGTTGATAGATGTTATTGATCTGGACTAAAAGGAGCTATAACGTGGCTTTGCATCCCCAGGACATTTTTCCTGGATTCTGGAGCTAATTCCCTTCCACCTGGAAATAACTTTGGAGAAGGTATTTCACAGGCCCTTTCTCTCATCAGAAAAGAAGCCTCCCAAAATAGTACATAGGAATAGTAATGGTCAATAGTATAGACAATTACATTCTTAAAAAAAAAAAAAATGCCAGTTTCATCAACTGAGAGGAAAATATTGACAGTAAATCCATTAACTCTAGCTCATTCGTTTTATTATATAATCTCACTAAGAGGTGGGGGTGGTAGTAGTAGGCTATTTATTCCATAAGGACAGGGGCACCTGAAATAGACAGCTATTGACTCATTCCTCATAGACATTAAGAATTTTATAAATATGCATGTTTCTGAATGAGAAGGAACAAAAAGAACACTGACCATAATCACATTTCATTGAGTGAAAAGTATAAAGAGATTAAGATATCCCCAAATTCTATAACCTTCCAAAATTAGCAGACTCCAACACTGTCATAATGAGATTGACTAGACAAGATACTTGAGATATACTGAACGCTCTTTGCATTTATTTATTATTGTGAAGAGAGAGTTTTCTAGTCATTTTAAATGGGAAACATTTGCTTCTATCCTTTTGTTAACTGTCTCTCAAAATATAAGGAATTTAATATGTACTGAAACATCATTGACATATTTTACTCATCCTTGATTGGGTATTATGAACAACTGCCTATCATGAAATTCTTATTAAAACCAAATAGCACACCTTAGTATTTGAAAAATTTCGGTTTTTACTGAGAGGAGAATGATTAGAGAAATCAGATAGCATATACTTGGCAGTATGTTTGGGGATGGGATGATGCATAAAATTATTTCAGAATCAGTTAAGCCTGGAAGAAATCTGGTATTTCATTACCATAGAACAAATCTTTCCTTCTTGTGTTGGGAAGTTCAGACAACCAAGGTTTCAAACACACATTTATGAAAATCTACACCCACCTGAAGTTTTGAAACAAAACTCTCAATTCTGAAGATAAAATTCTTCTTTAAAGTATACTACATCTCTTACTGACCTATAATATGATACACACACCCTTGTTTTTGTTAACATAATAACTGACTTTCTGATTTGCATGAAATTTTGTTTTTTTCCAAGCGATTCCATGCTCTTGTAACTCTAAAACGCTCCAAATCTTTACAATACTTAGAAAACATATCAACTAAATGTGTAATTGTTTAAATGTTTTTTGACATATTACCTGATTTTTTTTTTTTGAATGGTGATGGTAGCAGATAAGTTGTTGTGTTGTTGTGCCAATTGCAAATATGCGAAAGGAAACTGCAAAATATGTTAGGGTCATCTTAAAAAAGCTAACGTGAATCACTTTAACACACATGCTCTGTGAAAGCTGACAAAACAAAAATCTCAACAGAAAAGAAAAAAAAGCTTTGTGTGCAAATAAACTGTTGTCTTACAAAAATTTAAGACAATCTCTCTTAAATTTCGCAATAGGAAGTATAACCACATTAATAGCCACGTATAGAATTCTGAATGCCCTCATGTTGATCTTTAGTGGTGAAACAGGCATCCAGGAGAGAAAAGGAAATACATCCCTTACATATGTAAGCTGGAACAACATTAAGTGCAAAACACTTGATGTATTTTTTAATTTGTGTCCTGATCCATATGCAGATACCCAAATTTTGTCTTAATGAAAAACCTAAAGTTGCTTATCTTCCAAAAGAATCTTGAACAGTTATTGAACTGCCTTTCCTTTGCCAAAGAGAAAGGGGGGGCAGGTAAGACATTCAAAGTGACACAAAATACTTAATGAAATCTGAGGTTGCCAATTCCCCCCAGGTTAGAGATGCTCTCAAGGGCTAGACAAATCACAAAAGCCTTACCCCTTCTCTGAAAAAGATAATTTCTGGGAAACTTTTTCTACTTAACCACTAAGTAAATTTGAATAAATGATTTTGTTGGAGGATCTTTCTGGTGAATTTCCCCTCGTTTCTGTAAGACAACTTTTAGTATTTTCAGTCATAAAACAGGGCCTTATTTCTAGAGCAAATCTACTGCCAGATACACCATATGTTTAGTGGAATTCTGAATCTTACTCAGAATTTTCCATTCCAAAGATTGACAAACTGTTATGATAACGAGTAGCTCCATTACCATTCTGAGTCCAGAGAAGAATACAAGAGGAGTTGGGTAACAAAAGCCTCTGCTCTCTGGAAATCTATACCTGATGCGATGGTGGGAACACAACCTCCGACTTTTCCAAACAGAGCTGCTTTAAAATCCCCGCTAGGAATTTTGCGGCAAGCCCTGCAAGATGACAACCTCCTAAGTGGATGGGGGCGGGGGGTGGGGGAGAGTGGAGGTCCCTGGGTGAGGTTACTAGAATAAACAGCAGAGGGCGCAGTTTCTTTTTTTATCTAACTTTTCCCGGGTATGAATCACTTAATTGGTTATTTTGGGCCCAATAATACTCGGGATTATTCGTATTATATATAGATATCCACAGATCCATAGAGGACAGGAATTTAATGTACAGGAATTCAATGTCCCTAGCCGAATCCATCAACCGATTAAAGTAATGCCAGTAAAGAATCTGAAAAAATATTCCAAACAGCATTCCTACACCAAGTCTGGTCCTCTTTCAATTCTCCCTTCTCCCCAGCTGCACATCATGGGATAGTAATGCTTTAATCTCGCACCAATAACGGAGATTAAAAGAAGGGGACTTCAAAAGCTCTCAGTGTGGCCGCCAGCTCCACAGGGCCGGCAAGAGGGCAAGTTTTTCCCTAAAGCAAAGACAATTGGCAAAAGGGGGAAAAAAAGAACCCTCTAGTGCGTTGTGTACGGCCAGGTGTGAGTGTGAGGGGGGAGCGCGCCGGGTGCTCGTTGGTCCGTGCACCGAGGCACCCACCCAGTGCCCAGGCTCGGGATGCAACACACACACACACACACACACACGTAACCTACTCGGGGCGCACACCCAGGAAGACTCGCGTGTGGGTGTGAGAGTGTGCCGGTTGTGTGCGCGCCGCGGCTCCGCGCGCTGCCTCCTCAAGGCGCTTCACAAAGTTCCTCGCCCACCCGGAGCCTCCCTCCCGCCTGTGGATCGCAGGGGGGGAGGGGGGAGGAGGGAGGGACGGAGGGAGAGAGTCGGGGGGAGAGGGGCAAAGAGGAGACGCGCGGGTCGCGGGAGGAGGGGGACGCCGGAGGAGGAGGACGCCGGCTGCTCTTACCGTGTGGCCCATTTGCCCTTGCGCCGGCCGGGAGCCGACCGACGGCGCGGGGCGGCGGCCCTGCCCAGCCGGGTGCGCCTCGGGCGGCGGCCGCAGCAGCGGAGCCCGCGAGCGGCGCACGGGCGGGCGGCGGCAGCTCCTGCCGAGCGTCCTCCGGGGCGCGGGAGGAGCAGGAGGGGTGGGGTGTGGACCCGAGGGGACCCGAGCCGCCGCCGCCGCCGCCGCCGCAGCCCCGGGGTCCCGCTCGCGCCCGGCCCGCGGTAGGAGAGGACTCTGCGGAGCCGGAGCCCGGGGCCCGCCCGCCACTCCCCGCCGCCTAATTACCTTCGTCGCGGGCCCCTGAGGGGGAGCCTCCTGCGCGTCGCCCCCTCTCGGAGCCGTCGCCGAGAGGGGGAATTCCTTCCCGTTGACGTCCTCTTCCGAAATGCAAAAAGATCAGTGACTTTGACAGGTAGATGAGGGGGAGGAACAGGGGTGGGCGGAGAGGAAGAGAGGATGAGAAAGGTGCCTCTCCCTCCAAAAATATAGTGATATTAATAATGAAATCGCCGCCTTCGGGAGGTCTTGCCAGCCCAGTCCCCCGCTTGCCGGCTCTCCTCCGCGCCTCCTCGAGCCACTGCCTCTGCCACTTCTCGCCTTAAACTTTTACTGGGGATTTTTTTTTTCTATTTCTATTTCTCTCTCCTTTTTTTTTTTTTAATTCAAAAAAAATTTTTTTTAAGCTGCAGGACGATTTCCTGATTCCCGGGGATCAGAACAAGCGGCCGGGAGGTTCTATCTCTCTTGGCACAGCTTTCATTTTATTTCCGATGAAGACGTTGAGCTTAGTCAGAAGGGACATAAATCAGGACAATTAGCATTGGCGCCAAGAAAATCCTCTAGTAACAATTTCGCCCGGGCTTCCTTCGCGCATTCCTCCACTCAAGTCAGAAATGTCACTGCACATAGCGTTGATGGCTGTGAGACGCGACGCACCCAAAGTCCATTTGATGAAATATACATGGCCCACGATGCTTCTCGATTGCGGTTCCCGGGCTCCCCGCCCCCGCCCGCGGCGCCTGTGCCGGACCGGCTCTGAACCAGCAGCGAGCTCTCAGCAAACTTAGGGGCGCGTGCAAATTAAAGAGTGAGCGCAAGGGCCGGAAGACGGAGAGAGAAAGAAACGAGCCCGGGGAAGCCACAGCCCTCGGAGGGGTGGCACGAACGTTTCACTTAAAAGCAGATCTTCTTCTGCAACTGCCAGCAAGTGGAAGGATTGCAAACCTTATACTACCTCGAGACCTGGGCGCTCCGAGCGGTCCTAACTCCGTCCGGCTGGCTGCTGCTGCTGCTCCCGCCGCCCGTGCAGCCGCTCCACGACCTCTGGGCTCTGAGGCTCTGAGACCACCTTTCACCTCCCCACCCCCAGCTCGCCCACGGAAGCGCCGTTTCCAGTAACTCTTTATGTACCACCCAGTCGTGCCCCCTCCGGTCCCATTCCTCACTCCTTGCTGTCCTCCCCCAAACCGTGCTAAAACACGCCCCTCACCCCTAGCAGTGATCCTAACGGCGTTTTTCAACCAACAATTCCCTGGCCCTGCCAGCGGCCCCTAGAGCGCAAAGCCTTGAACCTCCTCATTTAGAAATGCATTCTCCTTTGGAAAGTTGAAGTTCAAAAGAGAGCCGTGCATGTCAAGTCTCCTTGCTTTTCCCAAGAAAAACACAAATACCCCGGCCCCCAAGACCTCAAACCCACCAGTGGGGGGGCTCAGACTTACCTGAAATCACTCTTAGCTACATACTAACGTCATAAAAAAAAAAAATCCAAACTTAGATAGGGAGTGACTTTAATTAGAAAGAAAGACTACTGCAATACAGAGAGAGCTCTGATCTCAGAAATCTGTAAGCATTTCAAACCAAAAAAGCTTTTATATGGTAAGGGGAATACCAGTAAGGGAAAGTTGAGCAGATGAGAGGAAGTAGACAGAAGGCATGACTGACCTGCCTGGTTTGACAAGAAATGCTGTCTGTGGTCCCCAGATTTGGGGAATAAGCTGACAAGGAAACATGTTCTGCATTTTAGCTTGCTCCGATTTTCAGGCAAGCTAACATTCAGGATTGGGTGGGGAGGAGAGAAGCCTGACTCAAGTTTAGTTAAGGCAAAGCATATGGTAAAAAAAAAAGGGGGGGGGCTTGTAAACACTTAATCACCAGCTACACACCTCAAAATGAAAGCACAGAGTAAGAGAAAGGGGTCGCTTTTCTGCAATGGCTGGGGGCGGGGTGGTCAGAAGAGTGTTTGGGGAGAAGGTTGTTGAAAGGAGCCTATAACCAAACCCTCTTTGCCTCCCGAGCAGCCAGAAAGGAGGCAGGGTTCCAGGCATCCAGTCCCTAGACCCTCCAACATGAAAAGAGACCCCAGTGAATCCTCCTTCCCTTGACCTTCTCCAGAGCAGGAATTTGTGATTTTCTTGCTTATCTCCTTCCCCTCCCCTACCCCGTTGCTTAAGCACTGACCTTGCAAAAAGAGTTACCTAAAGGGTGAAATTCTCTAAAATCATACTTAGGCAGTGTTCATTCAGTCTCTGCCTATGCTCCTCCAGCGTTGAAATATACTGATTTTATGGAGATGCCACTCACCACTTAACCTTCCCTCACATGCTCCCAGAGCCTAGAACCTTCAGGGAACCCAATAGGACTTAAGAAACAACACCCAGAGCAGTCCTCTCACTTCTCAATGGCACCCATCCCCCTTTCTGGACCCTGAATACAAAGGGCTCTCAGCCTTACTTCTTCCCCCTGTTCTTTTTGGCTCAAGCCAAGAAAACCCCTTCTGAGTTTTCATTCTCAGCTTTGTCCAATCTTTTTAGGTCCTTTTCTGGGAAAAAGTAAAGAAAAAGGTATTTATGCAGGGATTAAGAATTTCCCTCCTGGGATATATCAAGATCTTTGTGATATTGGCTTCCACCCTTCCAGCTGTCAAAGTTGTGGAACTAACCTCCTTCCCTTCTTCCTTTACCAAGACCCTTCCTCATTGCCAGGACTCCTTTGACTATGAGGCTGACAGCAGTCCCCAACAAGTCTGATAAGCGAAGGAGGATCAATTTCAGTTAAGTAGCTTCTCCCGCTCCAGGTGTGAGAGAGTCTTCCTTCCCCCACCCCCCAACATCTGCTCTGATCTTTTCACAGACTCGGTAAATCACCAATAAACATGTGGATCTAAACTTTGGCTAGGAAATCAGAATCACCAGAGGAGACTTTCAACATTAAAATCCCTTCTTCTCCAGATCATGATCCTTCTTACAGGGGGGCTGGGGTAGAAAGAACCTTATCTCCAAAAAAGCACTTTGGGTGGTTCTGATAAACTCCCTCACACAGAGAAGCCCTACATTTATATATTAAATCAGTTCTCCTGAATGTATCCTCGCACATTTATTTATATAATACATAGAAATCAGAACTGTACTTTTGATATTTTCTTGGCCTCAGAGAAAGTAAGTTAGGACATGCTTACATTTCCTATCATCTTTTTGCTTTCTCCACCTATGTGTATATATATAACTTCCTTTGGAAAGAACGATTTTTCTGTTTTTATTTAACCTTTCAACTCTACTCTTTTCTCTCTCTCCTTTTAGAAAAGAATTGTTTGATCTTTCAGTTCTCCAGCTTCAGATCTGTGGCAGGTTTCCACGCATTCCTCATTCTTCTTCAACTCAGATTTTCATTCATTTGTAATTCTGTTTGGCCTCTAACTATTGTTCATTTTCCTAGGTTATTAACTGCTTAAAAACCATCTTTTTAGAGATTTGGCAAAGTTGTTCTAATACTCATAATGTGAGTATGTTAAACTGGTAGTGGTGACATATTTGCAATACATCTGGTCCCAAAAGACATGTGTCTTCTTAGAAATATTGAAAAGTGCTTAACATCAAGTAGCTATAAGATCCATGTTCACTGCCGGTGTGAATAATTTTTGCCCCTTTCCAGAGTTCGGTTATAGCCTCCTAGGTAACAAGAATGAACTCCCACTATATTCAATTAAGATTTCCATTTCTGAAATATCCAAATCAGGAACAAGTTCTGTTTGGCCAATTGTATACTGCGTGATAGATGCTTTATATGACTCCTGCGTGTGTCCCAGTAGAAACATCCTTTCTAGTAGTTGTAAAACCTTTAGCTCTTTTCTTGCCTCCACTCTGTGTTCGGGGACACTTTTTATTACCAGAGCCATTAGCTGTGTAGTTTTGACAGGTTTTGAAGTTCCTTACCTAACAGGATTTTTTAATGCTTAAATATTTTGACATTTAAACCTCTTATAAGCCCTAACCATCTGGTCTGGGCTCTATCACTAGACTATATTGGCCTTTTCCTGCTGTTGTTAGGTATTCCAAAAACACTTATCTTCAAACTTTAAGTTTACAAGCTCAAAGTATCCAGTATCAAGCATGTCCAACAGAGATATGTGGGTAATCTCATTTAGTTTTTCTGAGGGCTGATGGTAGACCAAAGAATGTATTGCTTAATAGAAGAAAATGAACATATTTACTGTGCTACTGATTCTAGAATGTGCAGATTAGCAGATGGTGTAAGCTATTGATAGTTAATGACTGATGCAGGGAACATGACCTTTGGTGCCCATGTGCTTTCTAATATATGGCACTGTGTAAAATAGTTTGAAAATAATAAAACAAACTGCTTGGTTAGAATAATACTAAAAATTTAACAAAATGTAGATTTTGGTAGTTTTTTAAGATAAATCATTCTAACCTAAACAATGATCTACTATTTTCTGTCTTTTTTCTATCCCAACTTCACCGTGCTGGAAGTATTTGAGGGAAAATAGCTTTCTTGTTTTTGTTTACTTTATCTCCCCCATAAGAAAT
The DNA here is from genome assembly GCA_004023965.1 of Spilogale gracilis. Classification (NCBI taxonomy): domain Eukaryota; kingdom Metazoa; phylum Chordata; class Mammalia; order Carnivora; family Mephitidae; genus Spilogale; species Spilogale gracilis. The sequence goes on along the minus strand of PITA01000710.1, from coordinate 47,511 downwards.
CAACAGAAATCCCTTCTTAATTTTTATACTTTCAGAGCATGTGGCATTAGATGTTTTTATCCAACCAGTAAAATCTGTCAAAATCATGACACCCTGAGCTTTTAAAAAAAAAACATTTCAGTGTTTTTGAGACTCAGAACACATAGTCAATATTTGTGTAGCAGTTTCTCTTTTTTTCTGAGGCTACAAAAAGAGGCACCCCACTAGAAGTTTTGGATAATGCTACAGTCTGAACAGTGTCTATGAACCTATATTTTGTTATACTTGGTTTGTCTATCTAAGTCCATAAACTTATTTCTTGAAAAAGGAGATCTCGCAAAACACACATAATCTCATGTATTGGTTGGAAAAATTCATCTCCAAAATCAACAGCTGTGTAGATTTCTTCAAATGTAATTTTCATATTTTCAATTATTCTTCAACAACAAAATCAACATCCTTTTCTAATTGAGAAGGAAAAATATATGGAGGAAGATTGAGTAACACACTTTGCCTAATTTAGAGATCTTTCCATCAATTCCATCCCAATGATTCTTCTCTCCAATTCAGTAAACATTTATGGAACCCACACCACCTGCCAAGAACTGTATTAGGTGCTAGAGGCAACGCTAATACTCTCAAGTCAGAGTATACACTATCATGTTGGGAAAAAAGAGTTGAGCTATCTGTAATGTATATTTTTAATGTCATTCTAGACAGTGTTTAAGGGAAATGTAATGGTCAAGTCTGGAGACTCTTTTTGTACCCAAGATGGGACAAAGAGGCATGCAACTCAGCCAATGGCTTTAGTGATCTCTGTTACGCCATTGGCCCAAACTGTAATAGAGTGTGGACTGTGTGTGCTTTAGCAACCTCTGCAAGAGGTTCTTGTACCATAGTATCAATGTGGGGTAGAATGCAATAATGGCTGAGCCAAAATTCACTGAGCCTCTGCAGTGAAACTATTCATGATGAAAGAAATTCCAAGAATAGAAAACTAGTAGATACAGAAGAGAAATCTAAGATCCCAGAGTACCACTGGCTTGAGTTACAATGTTTCTCCCTGCTTTTTTGGACTCTTGGCTTCTGGGTTTATTTTGAGGTTTATGGTTCTGAAATGATTACTTTGACTGCTGTTTCTATCAGTTCTGCCTATGGCTCCCATGCTTTAGCTTCTAGGCTGAATGGAGGTGGTGGGTATAAGCCGGTGTTGGCTTCTGGAGAGTAAGATGGATTCGTGCCAAGTGGCCTTTACTTCCCAGTGGGCTGCCTTTGGCAAGAAGGTTCCCACTCCTACAGAAAATGACTAATTCTCTTAAATTCTGCCTCAATTTGTAAAGTAGAAGAATGAAATCAGAGGCATTGTGAATTCTCTTCTTACTCCAATGAGCCAGGAAGGAACTCAATTATCGGTTCCCCATGCTGCAAAATCCCATAGAAAATGACACAATTGTAAGGTTGCTATGATATCATAGAAATTGTTTCTTGTTTCCCTCTCGCTACCTTTTCCTTATTCTCAAACATGAATTTAACACCTCGTGTCAGGGACTACATTAGAAATAATAAGTTGAGGGGTGCTTGGGTGGCTCAGTCAGTTAAACATTTGCCTTAGGCTGAGGTCATGAACTTGGTGTCCTGGGATCGAGCCCCAATATCAGGCTCCCTGTTCAGCAGGGAGTCTGCTTCTCCCTGCTGCCCCTCCCCCCTCATGTTCTCTCTCTCTCTGTCAAATAAGTCAATTAAATCTCTTTAAAAAAGTAATAAGATCAATAAGGCAGTCTCTGTCATAGTTTACAATCTACTAGAGAAAACAAATTTGTATACAACCAATGTAATGTTATATAGGAGCTGAGATTGAAATAGGGAGCAGGTAAACCCCAAAGGAAACAATGTATGATTCTCCTTGGAGAATCCTGGGAAAAGTTGGGTAGATGAAGTGGTAAATGACCTACAGTTTTCACCAATAGATGAGTAGTTTTCGGGGTGCCTGAGTGGCTCAGTTGGTTAAGTGACTGCCTTCGGCTCAGGTCATGATCCCAGAGACCTGGGATCAAGTCCCACATCATGCTCTATGCTCAGCAGGAAGCCTTCTCTCCCTCTCTCACTCCCCGTGCTTGTGTTCCCTCTCTAGCTGTGTTTCTCTCTGTCAAATAAATAAAATCTTAAAAAAAAAAAAAAACAAAGAAAGAAAAAAAACCTTCTGACCAGGAAGAAGGGGTGGGGCAAAGTCAGGAGCCATAATCCAATAGGGCGTATTTTGACAGTACTTTGGTATGACTGAAGTTCATAACCCCATACAGATAGCCTTCGAGGTGAATGCTTACAAGCTTTAGACACTGAAAATCTGTAACAAGAATTGGGAACAATAGAGAAAAGCAAATGAAAGGGAGTATCCTATGTTATTTAGGTTGAGTCATATGAACATGCCAAAAATTTACCATTACTGACTACAGAAACAACAACTTTATGTCTCAACCTAATAGGATCAAGTACTGCCCACTCAGTTCTCAGTAATCCCTGTGAAGAGAAGAGAGTAATCTGAAACAGAAAATAATTTTTAAAACTGCTATATTTGCTTTTGGAGTATATTATATGCCTTCTTTTGGCAAGAGATATACTTTGCTAATGAGGCTCTGTGCTTAGATTGGTATTAAAATTAGTTGGGTTTCCCCGAGTAAGCACCAACAGAAGAAGGACAAGGTTTCAGAGCAGACTGGTGACCAGGAAACCCAAGGTTTAACCATTTAGCCACACATGAATAATGGAGAGTTGAGTAATTAGTAATTATAGATACCATTTAAGCCTTAGATAAAAGAATCAGCCTCTGATCATTCCACCATGGTTTACATTTTTGCAATACTAAATCAGTGTGTTTCAAACTCCTGTGGGAGAATAACTATTTTCAAAAAGAAAAGGGAAGAAAATAAAATAAGCTAGAAAAAGATGCTAAAATTCAAGAGATTTAGAAATCATTATGCATAATGAAAGGAAAGAGCAGGAAAGAGTGACGAATTTTTGTTTGCATGAACTGGTACTTCTCTAAATCACAGCAGAATTCAGATTTTTTTTTTCTTTTTTGGTGAAGATGGGACAGTTAATCAAACTTTTTTACTATTTATAATTAGAAAGTCAGGAGATACATTGATGAGGAGGAAAAAAATGAATAATATATTTTTGTTTTTTTACCTGCCCTCCCCACATATTCCCAACTGCTTTCTGCATTTATAAGTCTTAGTTTTCTTGATATCTATGTGAAATGAGACTTAGGAAAGCTACGCCTCTCCTCAGGCACTTGCCCGAAATGATGTCTGTCCCCACTAGCAGTCTGAAGGCTGAGTTTGCAATGAAGGAAGAGAGCTAGACAGTCAATTATTGTATATCATGGTATACATGTCACTCTTAAGATGTTGCAATTATCCTCATATCAAGAACTGATTGATAGGGCACCTGGGTGGCTCAGTTGGTTAAAAGACTGCCTTCGGCTCAGGTCATGATCCTGGAGTCCGGGGATCAAGTCCCACATCGGGTTCTGCTTCTCCCTCTGACCTTTCCCCTCTCATGCTCTCTCTCTTTCTCAAATAAACTAAAAAAAAAAAAAAAAAAAGCTGATTGATAGACAAGGACAGCTGAATGCCCACAGTTCATTTAGGCATTGAGAAACAGAGCCCCAGACTTAGGCATAGAAAATCTGAATAGGCATAGAAAAGCTAAATGTGTGTTTAGCTTAAAGCTATTATATGAATAGATCCTCTAAATTATTATATTTTTTTAGAAAATCTATTGAGAAACAGTATAAATAGCATTGGACTAGGAGCCAAGAGACCAAAATCTTGTAAAGATACTTTCTTGCTGTGTGAATTGGCATGAATCACTTTACTTCTCTGGGCCTTAACTACCTAACCTGTAAATGAGGAAGTTGATTTAGATGAATCTGAAGGAGTAGTTATAAAAGTGGGGTTCATGGACTTCCTGCCTTACAGTAGCCTTGGGGCTTGCTATAAAGCAGGTTTCTGAATCAGCACCTCCATAGGTGATTTTTATTTAAGCGTATTAAATTTTGAAGATCACTAGCCTAAGGTTTCTTCCAGCTTTTGCATTTTGAGTCTTGCTTTGAGGTTGGGATTAATTTAAATGAAAGCTGAGACAAAAATAAATGCATCCTTCATGTTCTTGGATAATAGAATAGGAGCTTGGACTTCTATAATTTTTTCTTACATTTCTATATAAATTTCTATGTATTAGAATTAAGTGGGATATAGTGTTTGATTCCCTTAAAGATTAGATGGAATGAAAGCCAAGGACTTTGAAACCATATTTTTAAGAAAGGAAGAAATCAAGCATTTGCTACATAATACAGCTCATTTGCAACCATGTTCACTGAGGCCCAATTTCTGGAACATATGCATTAGCTATAAGCTGCCATAAATCTCTCCTACAAGTATATTACTCAACTTATAAATACAGTTCTTGAAACTTACCAGAAGATCCAGTCATGAAGTGTTAAAAGCTTTTTTTTTTAAACAGTTTATTATGCCTGAGTTTTTTCAAAGTCAATCAGTCATTATCAGACTTTCTTTACCATCAATGACTAATATATGTAAGCAAAATGCCCTAGGGAATTATTACATTCAGGCTTCCATAAAGTCAGAATGTTTAAAATGTCTTACATTAAAAACTTATCAGTCTATATATAAGTATGTGTATATGTTATATATATGTATATCTTTTCTGTGTATTTTATTCAGAGTCATTCTGAAATGTAGGAGGATGTATTGGTGAATCCTTAAAGACCAGAGTTCAAATCCTTAAGATAGGGCTTAACAATTGTATGGAATTTAGATAGCTGGCTTAATCTTTCTGGGCCTCTTTTCCTTAGCTGGAAAATGGGAATAATGCTCAGTGCAAGATTATTGTGAAGAATAAATGTGGTATTTAGTTAAAAAAACACCTTTTTAAAATATTAATTATTATTTACTTCCCATATTATGCTATCGAACCCATCTATTATTAATGTCAGCATAAATTTAGTAATTTATTTATTAAACAAGACTTTTTGAGCCATTTATTATGCTTCTAACCCTGTAGCAAATTCTCTGAAAAAAATACAAAAGAAACAGAAGTTGCAATTTCTGTGCCTAAGGCACTGAAATTTTACTTGAGGATTTTATAGCAATATCACACCGTGAAGGTTAAAAACCAAAACACAAGTTTAGAAAACTGACTAAGCTAATACAATTGGTCTTCAAAGATCAAGGAGTGTTTCGTAGAAAGAGGTAGAATAGAGGAAGAATTTTTAGCCTTTTAGGGTAAAAAGACCTTTAAGGGTTCTTTTAAAGAGATCTTTTAGGGTTTCAATGGGTACATGATGGAGAGAATTTCAGCAGGGGACTCAGCAAGAGCAAAGGCAGCTGGGCCAGGGAAGTCAAACCATTTTCAGGAAATGGTGTGGAAGCAAATTATTTGGAAGTAAGGGATCATTTCAGGGAATTGTGGATATATGTTTTAAATTTAGGCGGATGGGCCAAAGGTCAATGCTCCCTGAATCCCCAGTGAAGAGAGTTTGAAATTTATTCAGGAGATGTTATACAGCAATTAAGAGTCCTAAGCAGGGGAGGATAATGTGGTGGGTTTATATATATATATCAAAAGTATATATTGTGTATATATAAAGTATATGTTATATATAGATAAAAAGTATATAAATATTTAAATATATTAAATATAAATAAATACATAAAGTATATAGATTTATATAGAAATAATGTTCATAATGAATCAGAGTAGGGAGATATTAGAAACAAGGAGAGCAACTGAGTGGTTACTGCACGAAGCCAGGCAGACAATAATTTGCTAGTTGTTGAAATAGAAAAGGAAAAAGTAGATATGTGAGGCAACGGTGAGATTATCAACAGAACTGATTGATGAAAAATAACTTTAAGCTAACGGCTTATTTTGAATTAGATCACGAAAATAAACAGAGCTCTTACATTTTCATTTTTCTTCAAAAGTTCAAAATGCATCTGCCTTTCCTTCATTCAACTAGATGCGTATTGAATGGGTAACATGAGCATTGTTTTAAGAGTTTAGGATTCAGCATTGAGCCATGTAAAGATTAGACTCGTAAGCTTTATATTCTTGTTTGAGGGACAAGAGATATAAAGCCAAACGTACTGAGTAAATTATCGACCATCTTTGAAAGAGAACAATATAAGCAGAACAGGATATGAGGATATGAGAGCGGTCCGTTGAGTGGGAGTTGCAAGGTGAAACCCTGTGGTCAGTAGAGACCTCGCAGAGGAGGGCACTGAGCAAAGCGTTTTAAGGAGACAAGAGAATGAGTGCTACAGAAAGTTGGAGGGAGAATGTTTCAGGAAGAGGAAGCAACCCATGCAAAGGCCCTTCACTTCTCTGGCTTGTTGGAAAAGACATGACTAGCCATCTGGGATTTGTTTGTAAAGTCTGACAAATTTATAGCCCATCACATTAATTTATGTTTTTGCAATTCTTTGAGACTTAACCATATTTGTCCTATTTTTAAAGTGTCCCACAGCCCTCAATACAGCAATTTTGAGACTTCACAGAAAATTTTATATATATAAAGCAAGAAGAACAATCCTTTTCACACTTGATGTCAGTGACCATTATTATTTTTTATTAATATCATTGATTTCTGTATGGAGATTTCATTTCTGTAGTTTTCTGAGAAGTTGTTTTGGAACTCCTTTGCCCATTTCTAAATTTGTGCTACCACCATGTTTCAGAAAGGATTTCAGGCCATTTAACACGAGTACATAAAATATGGCCCCCAAAGAGGAGCAAAAACAAAGGAATAAGAAATAAGGCTGAAAATGTGCAGCCTGATGTCCGTGTTACATGAAGTCTTTCTTAAGCCGCCTAGTGGATGATAAAAACAGAAAAATCTTAGGGACGCCTGGGTGGCCCAGTTGGTTAAGCATCTGCCTCTTGATCTTAGCTCCGGTCTTGATCTCAGGGTTCTGAGTCTGGGCTCCTCCTTAAAATGACAACAAAACCAGAAAAATTGTATGATTTGCTTGATCATACCTATGAGATTAAAGAAAAAAACTATCTATACCGTAGAAAAATATAACTGTTCTTTTTAATAAGATCAGTCTTGCATTTTTCCTGGAGGTCCTCAAAAGAGAGTAGCTGTGATAAAATAACATTTTTTACAACATCCTTGCCAACGATATGAATAGAGAGGAAAAAATGTTTCACAGGAAAGGCAGTTTAATTCAAGACTTCAATTGATTATCTTGAGCACCTCTGGGAAAGGTGGGGAAAGCACATGAGATGATATTTGTTTTAGCAAAAAAAGAATCTCATTTTCTCACTAGGATGTCATGTAACCACATGTTTACAAACTCTGTGAATTACATCTCCCATCTCTTGTTCCATATTAAGACCCTGAAATCAAACCAGGGAAACTGGGATGGGATTTCTAGGGTTTTTTGCCAATCTTTATAGGAATGTTGAAGAATAAGAGTCTGGAACATGTTGTCTGAACCCAAATATCACAGAGGCTAGAAGCCACAATGTCACGACCAAGGGCAAATTGGAATGCTTCCTGGCTCAGTCCAGTTTCCGGAATGAGTGAAATTTGGGGTTGTGGGAAATACTAAGTATCGTTCATGTATGTGGCCATGAAGGAACGACACAGTAACACTTCAGAGTAATCGGAAAATGATTATCAGTCACTATAGACCTACTGAAAGCAGCCCTACGATAAAAATCACAAATTAAGACCCCCCTATGCACCGATAAGCTCAAAAGTTGTTTTGAGGTGGTAGAAAATCTTGTCAGGGGTATAACAGTACTTATATTTTTGTCATGATTTCTAATGTTTGCCTCGCTCTCATCTCTTAATTATAATTCATGTGCTAGATTTCTGTGAAAATCTCCACTTGCTGACCATGATGAGGACACAGATGACCCTAAGGTTTGTGAGGTAACACAGAATGAACAAGTGGGAAATTCTGATGAACTTGATTTCAAGTGGGGGGACAGCAGCACATAACACAGAGCTTCCTTGAGCCCTAAGGTGAAGGTAAGTTATCTCAGAGGGTTCCCTGGCTGATCTTCCCAAAGATGAGTTTTCTGAAATTACGCATAGCCTACGGAGATCTTCACACCTTTGACAAGTAATCATGAGCTGTGATTTGTGGTACCACTACAAACCAGTAAAGGGCAGTAACAGCCAGCAGCTTTGTAACACTGAACAATGTAGCTTAATTGTTACTTTGACTTGTAAGTAGAAGACTGACTTTGTTATTTGCAAAGGTATTTACTGCAAATTAGTTTTATTATGCTAAGAGTTCGGATAGGCCTGCTTTAAACCTTATAATCCTAACCCAAAAGAGCATGTATAATTAATTCAACCATTCGTCATTTCAGAATCAGTTTGTTCTTACAGGACTTGGAAAGAAGTAGAAACGAAAGATTTTTCTGCAGCTACACTGGGAGCACCTAACAAACGAAATATTTACTCACCCTCTCGTCTGCCTTCCAAAAGCACATTATCAAATAGCACATGCATCCAAAAACTATATTGATCTGAAATTGAAAATAAGAGTAATCACACTCAATGAAACATCAGCTGATACAGTTCTAAATTCAAGTTCATTTTCAGATATCAGTGAAGACCATGACTTAAACTCACATTCTTTAGCCACAGATTAATAGAGTGTACAAGACAGAGGGAAAATAATCTTGCAACAAATTTTGCACTTTGCCAGGGCTCTATGACTTAATTTGTCCCCACAATATGTTAAGAGGTGGGGGGAGGGGAAGTGTTTATCCTAAGTGATTAAAGTGAGCCTGGCTTGGGGAGGAGGTGGTGACAGACTCACAACACTTGGAGCCACATCTCACATTAATTTTTTTTCCCACTGGTTCTAAGCATGATGTGAAGATTCCTAATGGCTTTAAAAATTCCAGGATAGCTATTATGGAATACGCCTAGCATTTGGGCCTTCTTAGAGGAGACTTCTTAGTCTCTGGAGGCAGACTACTTCAGCGTGATCTCTGGCTCTTCTACTGAAGGCCTGTGTGATCCTCACAAGGGGCCTCATCCTCTCTGACCCTGTGTTTTATGGATAAAAAGGGATAACATAAAACTCATAATGGTTACAAAAAAGATTAAGTTGAATGGCCGATGCAGGTTATAATGATATAAATACAGAGGCAAATCAAATAGGCAATATATTATTTAGCTTTCATTGCTTTAGGTGGTTTAAAGACATGGAACATATGTAAGGGTAATATTTACACTTACGATGGATCGTTTATTTAGTGTAACAAGACACTAAACCTTAAATATTTACTATTGTGAAATAAGTATTGCATGTACTTATAAATTATCAAGTCATTTGTAGTATTTGTTTTCTTCTTAAAAAGCATCATGTAATAATTTTTAAAAGTAAATAATCTTATGTATTGGGAAACCTTTGTTGATCCTTATAAATTATTGGTTGTGACCGGTTCCAGAGAAACCAGGCAGAGGCTACTGTCTCACCGCTCACCTGCAAAGACCCACCAAGGTCATCAATTTGCTTAGGACTGCCTAGCCTTCTCCCATTTTTCTTCAGCATGCACATCTAGAGGTTGTCCCGCTCAGTAGTAAATGAGTATGTCCTCTAAAATTGGCGAAATTTTCACAACTTGAAATGGTCTCTGACAGAGTAATTTTCAAATTTCCCCATGAAGATCCAAACTGATGGATAAGAGATTGAGCCACCGGAGCGGCTGTCCCCATTACATAGTCTTTCTTCTTGACCTTGGACTAAAATTGTAGCTGAGGACATTTCCCAGCCTTCCTTAAATGGCATGTAAAACTTCCAGGAAATACCCTTAGTGGGCAGTTATTATCCTACTTTCCCCCTTTCCCTTTTCTTTCTTGAATGCAGGTGTGAAGGTCAAAGCCAGAATACTTGTCTTGAAGCAGGATATAGATGCCAGGTGTTGAGGGCTACAGAGCAAGGGATAAATGGTCCTGGCTTCCTGACATAACACAACGCCCTATGAGCCCTGGACCACTATGTTCTAGTGACTAGAAGAGATTATGTGGGGTCTCCTTGCAATGGCTAAACTGTACCTTAATGATCAGACCTTCTTTGATATCAGCACAGAGCGTGTTCATAACAGGACAATCACCACTCATCTGAAGTATACCAAATCATATTTCCAGCATTATAACAAGACTACTTTTTAAAATAAATAACAATTCATTTAATTATTTTATACTTACTCCATTATTTGGACCATCTAACTTACATGGTAATTTGATTATTTTTTCCTTTCCAAATACTCAAAAATTTTTTTTCTGTCCCAAGTGTCTCACTTTTTCAATAGCTACATATTTAATTTCATATATGCTGAAGAATTGAGGGGAAACTGGTATATCTTTCCTGAGGGAACATATTCTAGACTCTTTGATCAATAGGTTTTAAAAACTGGTTAAAAACATATTTTCCTATAAAATATGATTACTACTACATGCTTCCTACTACAGTTTTACTCATGGACCTGCTATTTTGCCCTTCTGAAGTTAAGGGGAGCTTCTGGTTAGTACGGTACCTGTATGATGGGTTATGGAGAAGAGTCTGAACAGCACATCTTCAAACGCAGTGGCCTGTCTTCCTGATTTATGCTCAGATTATTGTAATCCTAACTACTCATACTTAAAGCTTCATGTGAGCAGGCTTAGCCAATATGTGTTGAAGTCAATAGCTCTGGGAGGCTGGGCGTGCATTGCAACGCTCCAGCTTTGAAGTCAGGTATTCCTACCTATAAATCCTGACATGCGGGGCACCTGGGTGGCTCAGAGGGTTAAGCCTCTGCCTTCGGCTCAGGTCATGATCTCAGGGTCCTGGGATTGAGTCCCACATTGGGCTCTCTGCTCAGTGAGGTGCCTGCTTCCTCCTCTTTCTCTTCCTGTCTCTCTATTTGTGATCTCTGTCAAATAAATAAATAAAATCTCAAAAAAAAAAAAAGTCCTGATATGGACACTTACTATCCTATTTCCCCTGGGTTACTTCCTTGGCTTCTTGAGCCTGTGTCTGTAAATGGGGGTAATAACACCTATTTCACAGTCTGGTTGAAAACTGGGCTTCATTCCTGGGAAGTGCTCAATAAATGTTAACCCTTTTCCCCTACTAGAGTGTTCTGCCATATGACCATATGTGAGCATGAACATTTGGACCCTTCTTAGGACTTCCGGTATTTGCCTATAGCTGGTTTGGGGGGGATATTGCTGGCTATGCTCAGCAGCCTCTTCCGTAGCTGGAACACTCACCCGCTTTGAAAGTTGGTTGGAGCTGAACTGGAAGCAAATCCATTAGGAATGGAGACAGAGCAGTTCTGCATTCTCAGATGTGCTGCAGATGGGCTCTGCTGCTCTCCCCTTCCCTAGCTTGTTATCGTCTGGTGGATTTGAGACAAATTTGTCCAGCTGCTTGAGCTTCTGTGACAAAGGGTGTCTCTGAGGAGCTCACCCACAGCTCGGCCCAGCTAATCAAAGATGGGATGTTGTGTAAGTGGGAGGCCACAGATGTGTATTTGCGTTTCCATTCTGCCCCTGGCTGTGGGTGTGCCCCAAGCCCAGAGAAGAGGGGAAGAAATATACAGCGAATGCTTAGCGTCACCTTGCCATGTGCTAGACACCTGGTGTCGTTACTTGATTTCATCCTTAAAGGGGCCTGTGATGTAGGCACTCTTATATCCATTGCGGGTGAAGAAACCGAGCCCTAAATAACCTACACATAATTGTGAAGTCATGAACTGAACCCAGCATTGTCTGGCCTCGAGGCCCCGCCTTTTTTGCTATAGAATGCTGGCTCTTCCACCTAACCAAGCCTTTTTCTTTCCTCTTAAAATGCTGGGGGATGGATGCGCTCTAAAGTTCAAATATACACTCAAATCCTACAGCTTCATCCTCTTTACTTTGAAGGCAGGAATATAAAACTTACTAAGCTTTTTAAAAACTTAAGAAATCTTCTGCAATAAGTGTTCACACTATATTCACCTCAGTATGGTAGTCCCTTGTTAATGCAGAAGACATAGAATGAGTAAATACATATAATTGGGGATAAGGAGTAAAGAATTAGGTACTTATCACTTGTTGTAGACCTCATTTTTCAGCAGATTGCTATTTAAAATATAAATACCCTTATTTTTTAAAATTCTGATTATACAACAGAACACAAATGAAACAATTTAGACTCCACGCTGTGTTCAAAGAAGAAGGGGTTTCTGTAGCTACAATTGAGCCCACCAGGAGACACAGTTACAAACATGGCACAGTTGAAGGAGTTGGGCTACAAAAGATTAGGTTGAAAAGCCCCTACATTATTAGCTTAACTCCATTTTAGTCTTCCTGGGTTGGCTGGGCAGTCAACACAACAATATCTCACACTTAGCTTCCTTCATTTGTCACATACATTTTAAATTTGAAGATGTCAGTCTCACACTGATTTATTAAAAAAAAATAGAACTTACCTTCTTTGGTATTATAATGCTTTATTTCTTTTCTCTGGAATAGCAAGACCAGTTCTGGGGAGATTTTGCGGGGCTCTGCTAAAACTCCACTATAATACCCTTCGAGTGGCAAAAATTCAGTTTTGTATTTAATGGATATATCTGCCTTAGTCATAATCGGTAAGCCTCCTCCCTGGTCACCAAGAAATGTTGCACTTAGTTGGGATTTATTATTTCTATTCATTGCTCTTTGTGTACTTCTTGGAACAATAGGGGAAGGGTACTGTTTCCTTTTATTATTGTCAAGTCTGTGCTTTTATGAACCACATTTGAATTTGCATTATGCCCTAGTTCATAATATAGTAATATTGCAAGCTGCTTGGAATTAAAGGTATTTAAAAGAGAGACAGAGCCCATTTTCCCAATTATTCAATAAGCTGTAGAATGCATATTCCTGATGGAATGGGCATTTAGGTAAAGTGACAGAGGTGTGGAGGTTATAGCTTCTGAGGCAGAAGCTCTGTGAAAATGTAACCTGGCCCATTTCACTGCAGTTTCTTTAACTGTGCTATTTACGATATACTGTAGCTGACTCACTTTATGGACATTTTTTTTTTTTTTTTTTGCAGATTTAAAATTCACCGTTTTGATTTTGCATTCCAGGTTTTATTGTCACCGGAACCTCCGTGACACAATGTACGATTTTCATGCACATGAGGTTCCCACTGGTGTCATGTGCAATGTGAAGTTCGAGCAAGGACAAATGACTCAACTCTCCTCTGGAAATGGAATTTCGGGGCTCCTTACACCCCTTCCAAATGTTGCAATTAATCAGCCCCACAAATACATTTTTGGTGTGTACCGTGTGCAAGGTTAGAAATACCGCAGACTGGCTTCTGGGGTTATTTGATTTACCAGTAGCTTCCCTCAATTCTCCCTCGCCTACCCCCCAAGTTTTGACCTAATTAAACACTCTTTAACACCTGGTGCTTAAAAAAGGAAGTCGCATTTAAAGAGTGTGTGAACAAAAAGGATGGAAAAGACATCACTTCTCTTACCTTAAGCTGCCACTCCTGCTTCCCATATGGAAGGCTCTCACAATCTAGGCAGCTGGATGTCTCCCGGGCATGTGGAGACCACGAGCTGCTGTGTCAGTGATCTCTCTGAGATTTCACATGGGTGCTGGGCTGCCACATTCATTTGCTTTGTTCAGTTTTCTATGATAGAGTCAAGAGAGGTACACTTGGGTCTCAAAGCATGGTCTGAGCCCGATAAATGGGCCCTCCAGAGACCTCAGTCTGGACTAGGGATCGGTTTTCAGTGGCATAAGAGCTGTTTTATCTAGACTAATCCCTTAACAAGAATATTGCAAAGTAGCGGGTTCACATTTTGGGGACTGTTTCCATCTCAGTGAATGAGTAAGGGTGGAGGAATCTTATCCAGGGATGGATCCCAGTCACGAAGGGAACTGCTGGTGTCCACATCTTGTTTGCTCGGACAAGGGCTTTGACACCCAGTGTCATCGTTCTTGACATCCTCTGTCAAAACCACCATAGCAACCAGCAAGGGGGAACATACACAGAGTTCAGGAAAATCTCTACCGTACAGGCTGCTGCCTCTGTGCCCTTTCTTTTTAAAACCATGCTCAAATAATTGCCACTGAACTTCTCAACAAGCCTGTAATAAGTGTGACTGACACCCAGGCATATGATTTGTTGGACGGATCACATTATAACTTGGTCGGCGTGGTGCTTGAAAATTTACAAAAGCATTTTTCTTTAACAGTCACAACAGTAAGCAATACTTAGTGGGACCTTACACCAGGCCAGATGTGATTCTCAGCATTTCATGAACATCTTCTCATTTAATTCTTCTGGCAGCCCATGCAGGAAGAAGCCTTAAGGATCACATAGTTTGAGTTTCATCTTGGCTCCTAGCTGTGTGGCCTTAGTGCCTCTCTGTGTCAAAGTTTCCCATAATCTTGACAACGACCATGGGTATCATAACTACCATTTCCCTGCCTCACAAAGGTGGAACTAGAGTCCAAGATGTTAGTACAATACTCTGTGTTTGAATAGGAGTCTCCAAAAGAAAAATCTCACATACTTTGGTCTGCTCTCCCTATCTACTCCAAGTACCACTGGTTCAAACAGCTATTTTTTCCAGACCACTGCGGGAACTACCTAGCCTGGCATTCACATTTGCCCCAATTCCTAACCTCCTACCAATGCATTCTCTCCATGGCAGCTAGCATGTTAGAAATGTACCTAACTCCATATGTTATAACCATATTTCATCTGGTATCTAATCTGTGATAAACATATCTAATCATGTGTCATGTTCTGCTTTACACCCTTGGTAACTTTCTGTTACCCCCTAGGATGAAAACTAAATCCTTAATGTAACCTGTATGGAAAGATTTACCTGTCTGCCTAGCCAAACTGATCTCACAATACGTTGCTTCTTGCTCTCCTTATTAAATTAAGAAAGGTAAGAAAAGTGGGCATCTTGTCATCTGAACTGCTTTCCAAGGATAAGGCCCCCTATAGAAGATGCTAGCCATACTCAGCTGTCCTTGGGCACTCATCACAAACTGCCTGATTCACATCATCTCCGACTAATATGTGCCTATATGTCCCCATCTTGGATAGAGAATGCAAGTTCACATAGAGTCAGCATTATAAACAATTAGTTACATTCCAAGACCAAAAATCCCCATTTTGCCTACAAGGTGGCAAAGCTATTGTACTGAAAGTAGTACAGCTTCTCATTTGACAAAGTAACAATATTTGACAAAATAATGACAGGTCATACTTAGTTAGTACTTTAAAACCTTCCAGGCGATATTGTCCACATCCTGTATATGTGAACTCCCCTTAAATTTATAAGGTAGTTACTATTACAATTCCCAGTGCATAGATAAAGAAAATTAGGCATCTAGCAAATTCCAACCAAGAAAAGAAATTCAAGAGGTGGGAAACTACATCATAAATTTATTTATTTATGTATTTTTAAAAGATTTTATTTATTTATTTGACAGATACAGCGAGAAAGGGAAAACAAGCAAGGGGTGTGGGAGAGGGAGAAGCAGGCTTCCTGCTGAGTAGGGAGCCCGATACAGGACTCGATCCCAGGACCCTGGGATCATGACCCTACCAGAAGGCAGATGCTTAAAGACTAAGCCAACCAGATGCCCCTACACCATACATTTAATAAGAAAAATCATATTCATCTGCCTCCCACTTGTACTTCTAACATTAATGGGATACCAGTTTAAGTTTTGGTAACCAGGCATAGTTTTGAAATTATTTTTGCTCTCTGTGTCATACTTTGAAAAGCAAAAAGAAAAAAAAAAAAGGAAAAAAAGAAATTATAATCCGTTTCCTTTTTCTTTTTTTAAAGACTTTATTTATTTGATAGAGAGAAACACAGCAAGAGAAGGAACACAAGCAGAGGGAGTGAGAGAGGGAAAAGCAGACTTCCTGCAGAGCAGGGAGCCTGATGTGGGGCTCGATCTCTGGTCTCCGGGATCATGACCTGAGCCAAAGGCAGTCGCTTAGCCAACTGAGCCACCCAGGCGCCCCTATAATCGGTTTCTAATTAAGAATTCAATGCTTATTTCTCGGCCTTTGAAAATGTTCTTATAATTATGACAATAAAACAGTTCCCGCTTTTTGTTGATTTATACTTTGCTTCTGTCTACTCAAACCTGTGGAGAGATACCTACCGTTGTGATCCACTCACTCAACAATCTACATTTGTGTCTAACTAGGTAATAAGACAGCACACACACGTCCCATACCAGTAGAATGCAGAATCAATTTCTTTACAGTGACCCCGTGTAGGACATATTCTCTAGGAATGCACAGATATAACAAGCCTCCATGTCTTAAAATTGTCTAGTTCCTTCTTCTGCCAAATTAGGATGGCTTCCAACTGCATGGGGCTAAGTCTCTGTTTAGATTTTTATTTTTTAAAGGCTTAAGTAGATTCTGCAGGTTTTAAAAGATCAGATCTCAAGTTATTAATATTTGAGCAACTGCAAAAAATTAAGCTAAAATTTCAGACAACGTCGCCGATTCGTTTTCATCTATTGACTTTGTTGTTTCACACTTTGGGGAATATTTGGCTGGGGTCTGTTTGATTTGGAAGGATTATTAAAAAGTGTTTTCATTGCCTACAATGATTTTCAATAATAGGTCAAACAATGAAGGGATTTAAATGTATGTTTTATCAAAAGTTTAAAAATATTTTGGATTTAAAGGGACGTTCTAATAGAACACTGTAATGTTTTGCAAACACAGAACTGTTTCTTAGATGTGAATTAATGTAAGCAAGGTGGATAATTAAATACAGCTTATGTATTTGATATTCTCAGCATGGACTGTAAGCAGGGAACACGTGATCTACTTTTTCCTTCCATCCCCTGCCCCACTTTTTCCAACACCATGGCCCCCACAGCATCCCAGTACACATTTCTTCAAATAAAAATTGTAAATATATCATAATACAAAAAAGATGCAATGTGATTTTTTAAAGAGTCAGTACATGTAAACATGCATAATGGACATGATAAAAGGAATAGTGAAGCATTTTTTTTTCCCCAAATCATCGTGGGCTTAATAGACAGAGACCCAATGGGAGAATAATATCAAAATGCCGAACAACCAGGATATCTCAGGTCCTTACCAAACAGAGCCGACACGGGCTCCTGTTTAATGCTGGGCCAACAATTATAAACCTTTAGTTGCGGAGAGATGGAATATTGGGAGTAGGGAGCTGCGGAATGCTCAGTATAATGGCTGTTTACCAACGAGTAGAAAAAGTATTTCAGTATTTTAACTAACCGAATGTCTATAGTAGTGTATTATTTGTTGGGGGAGGTCATCAGGAGGACATGACCTCCAGTGACCTGTGAGCTGGATCCCAGAAATCAGAGGCTTCCCTTCTCCTTGTCCTTGGAATTGTGTTCTGCTTACTTTCCCAGCTTACAGAAATTGCCCAAGGACACGCCTTGGGCTAGTGATGTGGTGTTGTAACCATCTGGATGGTACAAGTGATTGGATAATACACAAGACTGAACACTTTTAAGGCCTCCATATAAACTTTGAGGATCTGGCGAGTGGGTGGACAGATCCACTCATCTTACAGCCACCTGAGACAAACCTCATATGTAAGTTCCCCTGTTTACTAAACCCGCCACGGATCCAACCCAGAGTGGTCGGCATCTTTCTTCCGTCTCTCCCTGACTCCTGTTAATGGGGTCAGTTTCAGATTTCACCTGAGAAGCTCCCGAAGAAGTTGTGAACCAAAGTCCTGGCTTACAAAGTCTCAGGTCTCAACGTGAGATCAGCAAGTAATATGCAGCCTAGGAAACCCAGCACATTGCATTGACCATTTTAAGCTTCTGTCTTTGTTTTACTGAGAGCCTAGTTCTAGAATCACGCTCCCAGCCCTGGCTTACAAAGCAGAGGCCTCACTGAATGTCCCATGCTGCTAATGATCAGTGGATTCCTTATTGCTTTGGTAAATAGAGTATTTCAGAATATAGATGGTTCATGGATTTTTAGACTTAATGCAATATATCCACTTCTATATGCTCACTTCTCTGAGCCCTTGTTTTCTTTACCAACTGCCATGGCAATACACCTTTCTCCTTAACATGGACCATTGCATCCCCTTAACATGCTAGTATTTTTCCTGATGGTCCTTGCCAGGTGTTAGAGCTTGTATTCCAGGAGAATAATCTCTTAACAACCACATTCTTCCTTATTTAACTTTATATTCTGCCTCTCTTGATCGAGGTCTTTAACATCTGTTTCCAGGTATACTCTTCCCATTCCTTCTGGTACATGTTGACCAGGTCCTGCCTCTTCTTTGGTATTCCTCTTCTTTCTTTAGTGCTGAAATCTAGTACTTCCCTAGCCAGGTTATATTTGACTGTATATGATTTCAGCTTTAATTATTGTCCTGGAGGCCAGGATTGATCTGGAGGGAGCATGCATGTGTTGCCTCATAATACCCCAGGTTCTGTGTCCCCACCAAGCACTGTGCTATCTTCAGAGAGGGATATGTGGGCAACTTCTGCAGATCCAGCGGGTTCATGGGAAACTAGGGATTTAAGAATTTCAAGTATATCTTATATGTCAGGATCCCATTCTTTCCCAGTTAAGGTCCTAACCTTGACATAACACATTTGCTTAGGTTGAGAATTCAGTCTTCTTTAGAGATCTGCTACTTTTTAAATTCATTTTGGGGTCTAGTTTCTAGTTCAGAGCATTTTTTTTTTTTACCAGCCAGTGCCAATAGATGAGAGTCTCTTTATATGCTGTCAAAGAGGACATCAGACTTTCATAGCTATCCCTTAATTGTGCAGAATTTTATTATCTTTTCCAAAGCATCAGCTGTTCCTATCAAGAACCAAGTAATTCCATTAGCCTTAAACTTATAATAATTAAGACATTTCAAACACCTGATGCATTGCATCCAATAGTACATTTATTTCTGTTATACCAACCCCATTCACCAGCAGGGAGCAATTTAAGTTTCAGTGCAACCTTTTACCAGGAGCTCCATTTACCATGAGTAATAGGGTCCTGACAGCGAGGGGGCCGGCAAGTGGTCAGGCTCCAGTATCCCCTCTTACTGACTGTACTTTCCACTCCTGATAGCAGCTATGGCCAGTTGACTTCCAAAGGAAGCAAGACATGAAGTGAAGATTAGCAATGCAGGATAAATATGGCGCCAAAAGGAAGACAAACATGACTGGGGAAAGGGAACATTTGGGCCATGAAGCAGTGCAGTATTAGTAAAGGTTTCAACCAACATGGGGCATATGGAAACTGGGGGAGTCTTTCCGTGTTGGGACCAAGGGGTAGGGTGGAGTGGGACTTTGGTCAAGGCAATTCTTGTTAGCATAGACCAATGGCTTTCAAACTTCAGCATGTATCAGAATCAGAACCCATGAAAACTTAATCCAATTGATTCTTTGAGTCCTACTTCTAGAGTTTCTGATTCGGTCCAGGATGTGGTCTGAAAATTTGCATCCCTGACAAGTGATGTCAGTGATCCAAGGAATGCAATTACTTGTGCTCCAAGGCTCATACGTTAAGAATCACTGATGTAATTCATTTCTTGGAGGAGCTTGTCAGCTGGCAGCCCTCACAGCATCTGGGAGAATAAATCCTCCAAGCCTGAAAGGGGATCTGGGAAGCACATCCCAGCACCTGAACCAGTCAGACTCAGGGGTGAGGCTTGTCATCCTATAGACTCTATCACTTAATTTTCTAAGTGGGAAGTTCATAACTGGGACAGTATCTATCATGGTTATTTTCTCCATCAAAAATGCAAATAATTTAGAAGGTTTAATCTTTTTAAGCAAATTTTTTTTACCTTAATGTTATTAGTAAAGATATTAGTCACATAAAAACATTGCAATTTTATAATTTACCATGGAAATGAAAACCATAAATAATAATGCAGGAACATAATAATCTGGCCATAATTATTGTTAATTTACTTTTTAATTATTATTTAGTGATATTAATGATTAATTCAATTTTGAAGTATTGATATAACACTTTGCAACCATTATATGCTTAATAAGCTCAGCAATTTTATGGTACATAGATAAGTCTATTATTATTTTTTCAAATGAAGAAATAGTTATGTAGGATTGGTTCAAAGGGGTGAAAGAGACAAAAGTCAAAGTCTGAATTTTTAACCACAGGAATCACATATCCCACTTACATCTACTTCTCAAGAGAAAGAGAAATCTTTACCACAATCCACAAGACATAAACAAATAACATCGTTTTGCTTAAAATATCAATAGAGGAAATCAGAAGCCTATATAGTATTATAAGATGGATAAATTTCCATTACAGTACACAGGAGATTCTTATGCTGTTTCCTTTCTCCATTAAGGATATTTGCTGTTTACAATTATAACTTCTTAGTCATTCAGCCCTGCTTTCCATTCTTTATTTCCTATCAGCTGTCAAAAATTGCTTCAGAAAATTTCTGATCAAACACTTCTCCCCAGAATGTGTGGAGCCTTTATAATGTGTCAGAGTGGTTAGGCAGAACTACATTTCCCAGAATTCTCTTTCATCCATGTTTCCAGTTTTACAATACATCCAAAAGAGATTCCTCTGCAAAATTTGGAGGACATAAATGAAACAGCAGCCATTTTGTAGTTCACATGCCACCAGGATCTGCCAATGCACCTAAGGGAACAGTTGGGTTTGCAACTTCTCCAGCTGTTCCTGGATCTTCCTTCTGCTTCCTGGACCCCTGGGATAAGTGTGTAAACAAGAGACAAAACTTATCCTCATGAGTTTAGCTCATGCTTATGGGTTCCATCTTATTCTTGTTCTCCCCCACTTTACATCCATCTTCCCTTTGTAACTCTACTTGTCCTGTGGACTTAAGGTTCTATCTGCAAATGTGAAGAGACTTTGCTTAACCAACTCCAGTTCCCACAATTTCATGAGATCAATTCCCTGTGACAAATCCCTATCTATCATTTATCTATTAATCATCTATCTTCTAACAGTTCTATTTCTCTGATGATATCCTGATGATACAGAATTTGGTACTGGAAGCGAAATGGCTCCAAATAAAATCTTAAAGATGAATTCTTCATAATGGTTCTGGATTTTCTGGAATCGATTCCCTGATGTGATTAAATTTAAATGCATTACTGATCCTGTATGCCATGATAAAGAGGCCACTGGTAATCTGTGACATGCACAGACATCATAGGAAACACAGTGACTCAATTTATGATCTTTAGATACCTGTAATCAAGTGTCTTTATAAGGCAATGTTCTGAGTGATCAAATATTTGTAACCTTAAAATATTATAGTATAAATATACGGTATAAAGGTGTTGGTTGGTTGCTTCTAACTGTGCTGGAGAATTTGAAGCAGAAAGTAACGAACTCATGGTGCTTTAAATTCTCATCTCAAGATCTGCATAAAGGACATTGTACTACTCCAAGGAAAATTCCTATCTTCTGTACCAGTGGGACCAAGATTTCTGGAAACAAACCTAAAGTCTCATCCTATAGGTGTCTAAACTATAATGTAAATTGAGTTATCAACCTTGAAGAGTCAGTTTTCTAAAAGTAATAGCATTGATTGGGAAGGAATGAGATCCAGAAAATGAGATGGGACACATGGGCAGATTCTGATAACCCAATCTCAAAATCTTTGGAGTCTTCTTTACCTGTGGAAGTAGCCCTTCCATCCATTCCTATGTAGGTTAGTCTTTCTTTTCTTGAGGAACCTGTAATATACCCCATAACCCCCAATATAGATTCCTTGCAATGCACTGCTGATCATCCTCTTGACCTATCCTTGCCACCCTTCCAGATCTATAGCCAAACTCAAGGCCCAGCAGGTCCAAAGGGTAAGGTACAAATCATGACCTGTGATATGGCACAATATTCACTAAGAGAATTGTATGATTTGCTACAGAGACTTGAAAGATATGTGTAAAAATAGACATTACAAGAGTGGAATCAAGGTAGAAGGAATATAAAATTGTATTTGACCTAAAATATTGCTATAGGTCCACTAAGGAGAGAGTCTATATTTAATATTTTAAGCAGAGAAGCTGGAAATGGCCCTAAACTTTTTTTTCTTTCTTTCTTTTTTTTTTTTTTTTCGGTGGGCTGGTTGAAATATGGCTCTGAAATATCTTATGCCAAACAACTTAAAATGCCATAATTTTCTTGGAATACTGTAGAGGAAGGTAGCCAAAGGCATAGAGTGATTAGAGTATTAATGTGATTTTCTTGTCTAAGACATGCTCACTCACCTCGGGAGGGCTCAGGGGACATCTTTTTCATGAAGTTATGAGAAATAAATTTGTGAGGGGACCCTAGTATCTTCGAAGAGTTTTGTGGCTGATCTTCTTCTTGGGTCTGAAATTATAGTTAGAACCTGCTCCCATAAAATTGGGATGCCAACATGCGGTGGGTGGGGTTGATGGCATCACTGGGACCAAGTAGCAGCACTGAATCTTCCAAAACAAGCAGGTGGCATGGTTACTGGAATGGGCACTGGAGCCAATGCAATCATTAGAATGGACTAACTCACAGGTCAGCCAGGTTTTCATGGTGTCTCTAGAACTGAAAATGATGTGTAGCCTAATGAAGTCTTACTTAATCTTTTTTTTTAATAAAGATTTTGTTTATTTGATAGGGAGAAACACACCTAGGGAGGAACACAAGCAGGGGGTGTGAGAGAGGCAGAAGCAGGCTTCCCGCTGATGTGGGGCTCAATCCCAGGATTCTGGAATCATGACCAGAGCTGAAGGCAGACGCTTAACGACTGAGCCATCCAGGCGTCCCTTACTTAATCTTTATAAACAGAGAAGTTCTAATGAACAGAAATCGGAGTGAATAACCAAAACAGAATCATAACTCTTCCATTGATTCCTAGACTCAAGCCAGTTCACATGACAAGAATTCTTTGAGAAAAGACCCTGCTACATTGCCAGTAGTTTATACTGTTACTCTTTTTCCCAGAGTTCCCCCAAGGGGATCTGGGGACATTTTTGCAGTATGACTATAAGTTGTGAAGGGAAAATAATCAGACTTTATGAATATTAATGGAAACGGCTTAGAACTAATAAGAACTCACATAGACTTAAAACATTACTATGGTCTATCAGTTAGTATTGGGCCTTATGGAGATCAAATAGTCAATGAAGTAGATCCTTTGGCTCAGGAGCTCTCACAGTGAAACTTGGGGGTCTCCAAACCAACTCTGTGATTATTTTCATTGTTTTAGAATATATAATTGGAATGTGCATATTTAGCAATAAGAAGGATCCGCACAATGCTTCCCTGACCCATGGAGTTGAAGCTATTATGATAGGAATAGAAGCCGTTATAATTGTCTCTACTTATGAAAGTGGAAAAGCAAAAGTAATACTGCATTGCTGGAGATATTATGGAGATTAGTGCCATAATCAAGGACTTCAAAACCACAGGGATGCTTTTTCCCATTCAACTTGTCTATTTGGCCAATGAAGAAGACAGATGAATTTTGGACAATGATGATGGATTATTATAAACTTAATCAGATGGTGATTCCAAGTGCACCTGCTGTTCCAGATTTTTTTTCTTTTACCTGGACCAAACCAACCCATCCCTTGGCACCTGGTATGCGGCTATTGATACGGTGAATATTCCTTTTTTTTTTTTTCTCTATTCTTGATGGTAAAGACCAGTAAAGAAGCAGGGTGTTTTGTTTTGTTTTGTTTTGTTTTCAACTGACAAGGCCAACAATATACCTTCACTGGTCTATCTGAGGTGTGTACCAGTATTCCAGCCCTACCTATGTCATAATTTAATCTGCAGAACACTCATCACCATTCTTTCACAGGACTTTGAGCTGGTCCATTACATTGACAGAGTTAAATTTGTTAGACTTGATAAGCAGAAAGCAGCAACTTTCTAGACAAGGTGCTAATATCCTTGCATGTAAGAGTGTAGGGAATTAAACCTATAAAACTTCAGGAAACTGTTACCCTGGTGAAATCTCTAAAGATGTGATGGTTGGGGACATATTAAGCTATCCCTTGCAAGGTGAAGGGAAAGTTGCTGTATCTGGCCACAAAGAAAGTGGGTAGAAATCCACTTTGAAATTTGAAGCAACATATAGCCTCACTTGGGCATTCTACTCTGATCCCTGTATTGAGTGATCCAAAAAGCTGTCAGTGCTGAGTCGCACACAGTACAAGAGAGGGTTCTGGAGTAAGTCCAGACCGCCATGGGGAGCGGCTCTGCCACTCAGGCCATATGGGCCAACAGGTCCTATGGTACTTAAAGTGTCAGTGGTGAATCAGGATACCATGTAAAGCTTTTGATGGAACTTTATCATAGTGACTACCCTTCAAGTTTTGGAACAAAACCTTAATGACAGTCCACACAGCCTCCCTTCTAACAAAGGAATCATTTCACAGAAATGCTGTGTGGCAATGGACCCATGCTCATAGAATTTATGAGTCTGAACTTGTTCTCCATTATCTCAAAGCAGCTGGCTTCATTGGTCAGGATTTGAAAACTTGTGCTAGTGGGATAGCAACATCTTGAGCGACCAGTGTATTGTCTTCTTGGATTGGTAGATGCTCTAAATCGGCAACCAATGATACTATTTTCCTATAACCAGGATCCATGAATCCAGGAATCTAAGGGCAGAGGTAGATATGATCCTTTCACTATACCCTAAGTGATCTATTAGCAAAAAGGTCCTATTTTCCATGTCCATGATCTGCTGGGGGCACACAAATGATTCCATTCCAATTGCTGCTTGAACATTGGTTTCTTTAGGCTTTTGAATCGACAGGCAAAGAAGAGGGTTAGTCTATCAGCTGGTATATGTGATCTTGACTGTTAAGCAGACTGAGACAGCTGCTATATAATATTCTAGTATCAGATGCAAAGCAACAGCCTTCCAGAGACTACTTAACCAACTCAAGCTTCCAAATTGTATAAGGTCAAATCCTTACAACAAAACTCCATGTCTATTTGTTTATCTGTGCATATATCTGTATGATATATCATCTCCATCTCCAACATCTGTAGTTTCCTAATAAGTCTGCTTTTTTTATTGGATCTTAATAAAAGTGTAAGTATAAAGGATTACTAAGAAGTTAAAGTGTTATTTTCTAATAAGAATCAAATGCTTAAGCCATTGGAGAAGAGAAGTACTTTTGGAAAAGGGCTTTTGGACTAATTGCCACTAAGGTCAGATGACCACTAAAATCAGAAAAGATATTTTCATAGTAGGATCTAGTACGTGTTTTTCACAGAAACAATGTGTGTTAACCTAAATAGTCCTGCTACTTTATTTGCTAAATTGTCATTGTAACTTGGGTGAATCTGATTAGTCTACCAGCACCAAGTCTTAGGAAAATCTTTTCTGTGTTTCTAACAAATGGCTGCAATAGGACCTCTAGGACAATCTATTTCATACCGGGGATTTTCTATGAGAAGCATTTAATGGAAGGAGCATAAGAGCTGATCATTCAACAGAAAGGAAAAAAATCAAAATGGAATTTCTTTGAGAATGTTTTTTCTGATAAGAACACATTTTGTACTCTCCCTTGGCCTGAAGAAATGGACAGTTTTCTTCAAATCTGCTTAAGACTGAATTATTAGATCTGTAAACAATAATAAAGATGTGACTTTCTTTGTGCTATCATGTAATTACTGTAATGAAAGAGTGAGACAAAATCTTACTAACATAATGAATATTCAGCTACATTTTTCAGTGTCGGTAAATCTGAAAGATACCGAGTTAGTCCAGCAAAGGCGTGCGCATGCACCGAGAGCTCAGGATGAAATAGGCTTTGAACGTGCCTCATCGCTCTTGTTTGAGGATCTGTGATTATGGTAAATAAAGGAGGCCATGTAATGTGATCTCAGCTTCCCCACAGCCACTTCACAAATATTCTAATTTTATCTCAGAATTTATGTAAATAACTTACTTTTTGTCACTTAACACTTTCATGTTCAAACTGCAGACATCCCCTTTTGTGGGTTTCTAGGCTTTCTCCCCTCAAACCAGGAGTAGATGTGTTCCATGTTTCGCCTCCCTTTTCCGTACCAGCCTCTTTAAATCACTTCAATCAATCACAGTCTAAGTATGATTAAAATCTTGTGACGAATTGCCAGTTGTATGCTGGATACCAGGAAACAAGTAACTTGAGAAGCATTTATACTGAGGATCGCAAAATAAAATATTCAGGTCCCGATCGCAAAATAAAATACTCCAGCATCTGGAAGATTCCTCCAAAGTATTCATTGTCAGAGGATTCCAGAATGGCCTCCATCCGTGGAATTTCTAACTCTAGAACAGTATTTCCAAGGAGGCTCCCTGACATTGTGTTGCAAGCCTCCTTACCATATTTCTTCGAATATAATATCCCACGGTATTTTCCATCCCACTTCAATTTTGAGGAACAAATATCTTTTTTTATTTGGTTGGTTGGTTTTTACTCCAAGTTATTTTCGCAGCAGTGAGCTACTTTGGTTCTTGACAAAAGTACTCGATGCTCTGAAAGAGGCATGAAAGACCCTATTTGCTGAAAGAGAAAGCAAGAGTGTGTAGACTTTGTAACAATGCTTGAGTGATGTGATACTGAGGAAATTTAGTTGTAAATGGCAGTGGCTGTGGTCCCTGGGGCGGTCACAATCTATTCCTCTTTTATCTTCTACAGACATTTTTCTACGACTCGTCCTATTTTAGGAATAAAACATTCCTTTAGGAGGCCACAGAAATTAAGCCCCATGTAAATACAAAGTGGCGGGGGGTGGGGGTTGGGCTTCTGTCCTAAAGTAATTTTGTTCTGAAGATTTCCCTCATATTAGAGCTTTCAGACGTGATTACAGGAGAATTCTAAGCATTCAGTTCATCTCAGCAGTTTAGGAATTCAGAGGGTAACTTTCTCAGCATGAAAAATCTGAAACATATTTTGAAATAAAATCATTAGAAACATTGTTTTCTAATACATTTCTCAGCTTACTCATGCTGAGCCATGTAGAAAGAGGGAGAAAACACAACTAAATGACATTTTTGTCCTTGACTATGTTGGTAATTAGAACATTATAAGACTAGTAAACAACATGTGAGTTGCAAGCTTTAAGATGTCAGTTGCCATTGCATTTATTTAAGCTACTAATTAGAATTTTAACCATCGCCAAATAAAACACATAGAGCCCCATGGCTTAAAAGCGGAAGCCATTATGCAAAGGGCTATGGAAGGAGTGTTAGAGAAATAGTTTTGTGCTGTCTTTTCTAATCAGTGGAATATGAATGTAATACAGCATAAAAATGAGTAAAGAGAAGGTATTGATATAAAAGGGGGAAAAGATATTTCTGCCTCTTTGAAATCCATTTGTTTGTTTATGATCTCAGTATTCATCTGGGAATTCACCAAATCATATTCCCTGTTGTAAATTAAAAGAATGCTTGGTTCTGAACTTACACAGTTCAGTTATTTGATAAATGAATTGTGGTAAAATCCCTCTTTGGTAACCGTGAATAATGAAGGCTATTTGGTGTGGTCCTTCAAAACATAAGCCTTGAAGACAAATGCAGCTGGCTATGAACTTCAACTCTGCCACTTACTAAATGTGTAATCCTGGATGAATTTCCTAGGCTATCTAAATCTCACATTTCTTTGTTTATAAAATGGGGCTAAAACAATAGTCTCTATTCATAAAGTTATGTGAAAATAAGATGCAGTAAGAAACAGAAAATGCTTAGCACAGTGTCTGGCACATAATAAAAGCTCAATAAATGTTTGCTATTTTTAAAGTTGCAAGCTTATATAACCTTGCAATATTCAAAGTATGCTTATAGAATGTAGATCTATAATAGGTTAATGTAGCAAGGACCCACACTTTTAGATACAGTATGACGATGTAAAGAAACTTTAGATTGGGTCAAATGAGTTCATTGTTCCCTGATGGTCCAAATGAGATGAACAGGGACATCCAGAATTAAGCATTAAATCTAATCAGCTGATAATCTTAACAGTCTGAATGCAGGTAAGGGTAGTGAAGAGTGGTGGAGGCAGGAATTCCTCTCACAAATAAGCACAGGACTAGACAGATTGCAGAGGCAAAAGATAGGGAATTTTCAAGGACACATTATAAGGAAGGATGTTACAATAGATAACAGATGATTAAACTAGAATCAAAAGCCTGGAAGACGAATCATCACACAATAGTTGAGGAATAAAAGCAAACCGTAGAAATGGACAAAGGGCTACCTGCCAACCACATCAGCTGAGCCAAGGCAAGGAGTAAGGGACAAACTGATGGTAACCCTATTCTATTCACTCACCTGCTATGTGCCAGCATCCAGACGAGCTAGGACAATGAAACACCATATTCACAGAGAGAGTGAGTGTTGGATCCCTAAAAAGTTTCTCAGTTCCTACTTATTCATTTATTCACTCTACAAATGTTTATTGACCACCACTTTTGTACTAGGCTATGTTCTGGACACTGACTATACGGTACTCAACAGAGACAAAAATCTCTACCCCCATGGAAATTATATTTTAGTGGGAGAAAGACAGATGTTTAACAAAAATAAAATATATTACATGCGAGATGACAAGAGTGTTAGGCAGGAAGGAGAATAGGAAGTGTTGTGGAGGATGCAATTTCATATTGACTTTGTTAAAAAGAAGATGCTAGGGGCGCCTTTGGCTCAGGTCATGATCCCAGAGCCCGGGGATCCTCACATCGGGCTCCCTGCTCGGCGGGAACCCTGCTTCTCCCTCTCTCACTCCTCCTACTTGTGTTTCCTTTCTAGCTGTGTATCTCTCTATCAAACAAATAAATAAAGTCTTAAAAAAGGGGGAGGATGCTTGAATAGTAACCAGAAGGAGATGAGAGTGTACACCACGTGGATATCTGAAAGGGAGCATTCCAGGGGGATGTGAATGTTGATTTGAGAGCCCGCTGACTTGTTATGAGACCCAGTATGTCAGGGGCTGTGGGACAACTGACAGTCCAGGCTAGATAAAGGGTTTGGTGGACACCAGAATGTTTTCAGTTGGTGCAAGCCACACTGAGATTGAGAAGTCAGACAGGGCTCCCAGACTATGACCAAACCAGAGAGACTAAATCAGAGACAAAATAGTCAGAAACCAAATTCCAAAATGTCAGCAGGGCCAGCATATCCCTTGTTGGCAGGTCTGGAGCTAGACCTGCATGCAGGCACTGAGCCTTACCTCCCCTGCCAATTCCAGAAGGAAATAAATTCTATAGGACCCTTCTCTGTCCTCCAACTCCAACCATGGACCCTTAAGAGAGAGAAGCAAAGAAAGGATTCTGAATCACTGATTACTTTTATCCAAGAGAACCTAAACATTACGGTATACTATATTATGTAATTTATAATATACAAATTACATATGGAGTCTATAATTGGACACAGCTTTAAACTGACGTGCGCATTTGGTTTATTTGGTTTATTTTCCTCCATCCTTTGTCTACCCCACATCGGTGGCTGTGGCCCCAGAGGAAGACCTTTGATACGTACCACGAGTAAGCGTATAGCTCCAATGCATTTAAATTATCAAAGGAAAAATAGAGGGATAGATGTTTCTTCAACTTCTATGGCATGAAAAAGACTTAAGTGTTTTCTTCTTAGTTATCTGTAAGTTCTAATTGCCCTTGTTTTTCTTTCCTTCCTTACACATAGGTTTAGTCCTTTTATTTTTCCATTTAACTATTTTTATGTTTTTGTTCTTTTAAAAAAAAAATATTTGTTTGACAGAGAGAGAGATCACAAATAGGCAGAGAGGCAGGCAGAGAAAGAGGGGAAAGCAGGCACCCCACCGAGCAGAGAGCCTGATGTGGGGCTTGATCCCAGGACCCTGAGATCATGACCTGAGCTGAAGGCAAAGGCTTAACCCTCTGAGCCACCCAGGTGCACTTATGTTCTTGTTCTAAAATGATTTTCAGAATAAGATGTTTTAGCAGCATTGCAAATAACAATTATTTGGCTCATTCAATAATTTCTATTCTTCTGAAGAATGTACCTTTTCCCTTTACCAATGATGTAATTCTAATGAGAACTTCAGTGATGATGATGATGATGATGATGATGGTGATGATAATTTTTAAATAACTATTTACTATTTTATTGAGCATTTAATATGTACCAGATACTGTGCTAATTGCTTTAGGTACATTGATTCATTTAATACTCACAAAGGCTCTGTGAGTTGGGAGCTAGCCTGTCCTCCACATTATAAATGAAAAAATGGAGATGGAGAGAAGTTAAGTAACTTTCCTGACACCACACAGTCAATAAATGGTGGGGCCCAGACCTATTGTTCCATCACCAACTCTTCCTGGTGGCAGTGTTTATTACCAGCACCAAACTGGCCCAGTGATATTATCTTTCCCCAAACCTCAACTGACCGTTTGAAAGAGTGCACATGACCCAAGCCAGGAACTTGTCTTTTCCAAACTGGTACTAAGATGAGGAGGAGGAGAAGGGTGAAGAGGGCAAGGAGGAAGAGGCTAGTTGAGAGTGTTCAGTGCTACTGGCAGCCATGTTTTCCGCTGGAAGAAGCCAGACTAAGAGAATGAAACCAAGATAAGTGATTTAGAGAATGTAGGAAGGTTCTGTTGTTCTAGCCTTGGGTTTCCATTGCCCCGGAGGTCTAGCCACATTCCTATTATTACATAATATAGTTCAAGTTGGGTTTCTGTCACTTGCCACCAAAAGTCCTGAACAAACTCAAATGGGAAAAAAAAAAGCTTAAATATTAAATTCCTCATCTTTGACTACATTTGTGGTGATGTAGTAACTTCAGAGTTTCAATTTTGTAACTTTTAACATCAAGTCACACATTAATATTTTCATTATTTCTAGAAAAGGTAATATTGCTTTGTTCTGTTATACTTGGGGGTCAAGGTCTCAGTGATTTTTTTTTTTAAGGATTTTATTTATTTGACAGAGAGAAACACAGCCAGAAAGGGAACACAAGCAGGGGGAGTGAGAGGGGAGAAGCAGGCTTCCTGCCGAGCAGGGAGCCCGATGTGAGACTCGATCCCGGGTCTCCAGGATCATGACCTGAGCCGAAGGCAGTTGCTTAACCAACTGAGCCACCCAGGGGTCCCTTGTTTTTTGAATCATAGTATGTGAAGCGGCTTGGAGAGAGAATCTTTACCACCCAAATCTGCAAAAAATAGCTCACCTTTCAAGATCTAACTCAACACTTTCCCTGAAATAATTTTCTCCATCTCCCACAAACATTGAGTTCATTCTTCCTCGTAGTTTTAAAATATTTTTCTACGCTGCCAATTTAGTATCCCTCATATTATATGGTATTTGGATAGATTTATAAAATGTATGTTGTTGGGGCGCCTGGGTGGCTCAGTTGTTAAGCATCTGCCTTCGGCTCAGGTCATGATCCCAGGGTCCTGGCATCGAGTTCTACATTGGGTTCCCTGCTCAGCGGGAAGCCTGCTTCTCCCTCTCTCACCCTCCCCCCCTGCTTGTGTTTCCTCTCTAGCTGTGTGTCTCTCTGTCAAATACATGAAATCTTTAAAAAAAATTAAAAAAATAAAAATAAAATGTATGTTTTCAATTTTTGGCTTTGTATTTTAATATTTAGCATATACTTAACATTCTCTAGATACTTAAGATACATTTATTGCATAAATTCAAAAAATCATTAAATTTAATTTAGGGTAAGGAAACAGATAAAAATGAGAGATATGAAGAACCTTAGAAATCGCCTAATATAAACTTCTTAGTTTATAAATTTGCAAACTGAGTCCTACAGAGTTGAAGCTTTTCTTCCAACTTCACATAACTAATTTTAGCAAAGTTAGAATTAAAACATGGCTCTCCTTTCAGCTATGCCAGACTCCAGGGAGGTGTGTTCTCAAATTAAACCCTGTGGGATACATTCTTGGTTTGAGAGAAAAGAAAGCTCAAATACCCAAGAAGGCCCCTCCTCATACTCCACAGAGTTCTACAAAATGGGGACTCATTCTCTGTCTTAATATGTTGTTTGGTGAAATCTGCCTTGGCTTATAACCCCCAAGGGTGAGTAGTATTCTGAGCATGTGACATCTAGTGGCATACTCTCTATTTTGTGTTTGAAATGTTTAAATTGGCATACAAAAAAATTCCTTTTGTGTTGGAGATGTTTAAAAATCTATCATATATTTATCATAATAAGCGTATTCTTTTTTTAAAAAAAAGATTTATTTATTTGAGAGAAAGAGATTGTGAATGGGGAAGGGTGGTGAGAGGCAGAGGAGAAGGAAAGAATATCAAACAGACTCCCCACTAATTGCAGAGCCCAATGTGGGGCTCAGTCTTATGACCCTGCCTGAGATCATGACCTGAGCCAAAACCAAGAGTCAGACACTCAACCTACTGAGCCAGTCAGACATCCCACAGTGAGGGTACTCTTCATTTCCATATGTTCTATGTAGGACCTGTGTAATCTTGGTGTTCAACTTTCGTAATGATGACGGGTCCTGAGGAGAACATTATGGCACTGAACAGAAACTCCGATAATAAGAGGCTGATAGCACATTAGCCCAAGTGGAGATTGGCAACTGTTGATTGCTTGAAGGTCTATATCCTTAATGCATCAAGAACCTTTAAGGGAGAAATAAATGTACGTATGAGAATCAACACCTCTGAATTGAGAGTCATAGTTCCCCTGATTACTCAAATATTGCAGCATGTGGCTGCAGATCACAGAGGAAATAAGAAAAGTCTAATCTGAGAGTGGTTTATAAATGAGATTACAGTACATACAGACTATCTCTATGAACTTTCGAAGTTCATAGAAGAAGTTATTCTTTTGAAGTGGAATTGAGCTAGGCATCATTTATTCCCAAGTTGTTTGTGAAATACAAATTTCTTTCTTAAATTCTATGAACTGGATAGGACCCTTGGAAACCTTATGGGGAGTACAAATCCTACAGAGATTAGGTGTAAAGTCTGGTATCAGTCACACTATACTTCCATCAGGGGAACTACTGAGATTATAAGAAGGAGACGGAGAGTCGTACTTATCCTCTCATGTGGCCTGTGCCCTCCAAGACATTAAGGAGAGACCCGAATCCCTACAAAGATATCAGAGCCAGTTATCAAACCTCATTTTTATTATAAGATTTCCTTTCTCTTCTTTTCTTTTTTTGGCTACATTATATCAATGCATTTAAGAAATATTTTTGTTCATGTATAAACAACATATTTCAAGTGTAGCTCATATTAAGCATTTATAAAAACACAAACATTTTATTTTTCTGTACACAGTTATTAGACATTTTTTCTTGGTATATATTTAAAGTGATACATTTTTAAAAAAATTATGAGAGTATAGACTTCAATTTATACTAATGTTCTTCAAGGAGAGAGATTAAAACTCATATTCCAACTATGTTTGAGAAGACTGACATATTTTATGTTTCTTAATTATCTTTAAAGTTCCCAATTGCATTACTGTTGAAAAGGCTCAATTTACTAGGTGCCAGTGAAAGAATAAAAGAACCTCCCAGACAACTGCTATTTCAGATGAGAAAGTATTTCATTCCTTTGTACTGTCAGAATATAAAACTTCCATGTGAAGGGCGTTTTTAACCTTTTTTTGTTCTACTCAAAGTCATAGCGTCATTTGGATCAAGATTGACATTCAACACAAGTATAAAATATTAATTCAATAAAACGTTCTAGTGATAGATTTTCTGTATTTATTAATTGGCAATGCCTTTAGATCTTTGTCTCTCAAAAATATTTTATAATATATGAAGCCAATTTCAAAACTAGCTTAGCAAAATTGATCAATCTCTTGAGGTTTTTAGTAACCTACTGAGATTTTTTTTAACCCTCCTCCCACATTTCCTGTTCTTTCTCCAGACGGTTACTTCATTCAAAATCTTATTTTGTACCCTTTATGGCCCTTTTCACTATGTGCCTTTTGGAGCTGGTAGGGAGAGTTTGATGAATCAACAGCAGCCTGGAGGAATGGATGCTGAATTTCTTCTTCACCTGAAACAGCTCAGCAACAGAAAGCCTATACCCTTCTCCATTTACATTGCAGCAGATTTTAATCTTCTGCAAATTATTCTAACTATAAACCTACTTGCATGTTCATTATACAGTGTTTTAGATTTGTTTTTGGTTAAATGGCTTTTAGCTTTTTTGGATGGCTGTACAGAGACTTCTTTTAATCACAAGTCAAAGTCCATGGCACGTGATCATCAGTGCTCTTTTTTTAAAAATTTTAATTAATTATGCCTTCATTCAACAGCCACTAGTGTCATTTCTCTCCTTCCCCCTCCTCATACCAAAGACACTATTTCATTTAAGATCTTGTTCATTTGTATATCCTATCCTTGTAGAATGTTGTTTTAAATCTTTTTAAAAAAAATATGTGGATGGTATTGTACTATAGATGATAGTTCTCTTTTTTGTTTTTTACACTTTTGAAAACTCAGGCATCTATTAACATCCATCCATGTCTGTGAATGCACATTTAATTCATTGCTTCTACCTGTGGTGTGGTATTTCATAGCATGTGTCCACCATATTTAATTAGCCATTCTTCCAGCAATGGACAACCAGGTTTTCTTTTGTTTGTACCAAATTCACCATGATCCCTGGGAGGGGATAGTTGATGGGTGGAGGTAGGAAAGAATTGTGGGTAGAGGAAATGCTCAGGACCTAGACAGTCTGCCTGTACCCCTCATCAGATCCTCTGTATTATATATGCCTTTGAATGCCACTCTGTGGCATTATCCCGGGTGCTGGCCAGGGATGCTTTTCCCTGTGTCACAGTGAGGAAGAGGCCAACAATGATCTACCTAGAGATACTTTATTGTTGTTAGTTTTTCAGTGGAAAATTTCATCTTACTTTTGTGACCTATCAAATGTTGGATTTCAACAAAGGGACCTAGCAGCCTATTCTTAGTGTTTCTCAGAAACCCATCAATATTTTTAGAAGACAAATTCTTGTTTATAATGTAGGAATGGGTTTAGACATTTGGAAGATACAATGAAAATGTGCTTTCACTGGGCACATTTAACATGTATATCTACTCTAAATAAACATTAGCACTATTAACCACATTAAGAACCACAATCCTCACAGGGAAGAATGAACGGCTGTAGAAATGACCACAGATTTATTTGAAGTAATGAGAGGAAAAAAAATGACTCTGGGAAAGATGTCTCAAAATTATTTCAGCAATATATTTTTCTGGTCATGTTCTCACCTTCCAAGCAAATTTTGATCTTTGTGATCTCTTTTATGTCTTTGATCTCATACTTTGAAACAACTCCTTTTTCTTGGTGGAAGGAACAGGACTTGACATACAAGTCACCTTTTTCTGCTTGGTTAACTCTGACTGGAGCATTCCAAAACTGCCTAGAGTTTTCCACTGGAGGGGAGAAAAAAGAAAAGGAAAATGAAAGAAAAAGGAAAAAAAAACAACAACAATAAAATACCTTGCTTGATCACATATCTCACCTTAATTACTGTCTTATTTTCTTCACAGCCACATTTCTTCAGAGATGTCTTCCCTTCCCCCTGTGACCCATCCTTAACACTCCAGCAAAAGGAATGCCACCCTAGAGGGTCGAGAATTCAACTCTTGATTCTTTGTTGTCCATTTCCCATGTCAGCTAACTGACACTATGAACCCTTTCTTCCACCTCAAAACTCTCTCTAAAACATCCCTTCGTTTAGTTTTAATTGCTGACTCTAGGAAAGTCTTGTTTCCTTTGTCTACTAACACCTCCACCTCAGAAATGTTCTTCAGCTCACTGTCCCAGGAGCAACCCTAGTCACTCTACTCTCCCTCCCTGAGCAATTTCATACCTTCATTTACCATATTCCTATTTTTCAGGAATTTTCAAATCTGTATATTTAATCCAGAAATCATTCCTAACTCCACATGTCCAAATTAACTCTCACCTTAGGTAAAAATAGCATAAGCTCCTCAAGCTAAGCTGTCCAAACAACTCAGGATCTCTTCATTTCCCCACTCATGGTCTCCAGTCCTTTCCTGCAGCCTCCCTGTTCCTTGTCCAGTTTTCTGACATGTGCCCTGTTTGGTACAACCATCTCTTCAGTCATACAATCTATATAAATGGATGAGTTATCCTTTAAAATGCCCTTTCTTTTTTCAATCTTGATATGAAATCAAGCACCAAATCTCATCAATTATATTTCCAAAATATATTTAAAGTGTATCCACCTTTCCCCATTGTTGTCCCATTTTTATTCTTGTGTCCTCCCCACACAGTGGCCAGAATGAACTTCATAAACGAGGAACCAAATTTTAAAATACTTTCAGATGATTCCATAGCACATATGATATCATGAAACTCTTCATGGAATAGGTCCTAGCTGTCACTCAGAATTCTGCTCAGCTCTCTCTTTGTTGTCATCAGAATTGATATAATGCAGTTCCTTGCACTCTTCCTTCTCTCTGCCTGCTGTCATGTCTTTCCCTCTGCCTGGAATACTCTTCCGATATCACATTCTCCCACTTTCCCCAAATAACTCTTACTCTCCCTTTAGCACATGTTTAAACTTTGCCTTTTCAGAGCTGGCAAGGATGCCTTTTTGAGGGGCTCATATAGAACGCTGCACGTCTCCTTCATAACATGCTTTAACTTGGAATTATTTGTTCATTGACTCTACTTGCTACAAGTAAGTACAACTAATTCTCCTATTCTCCTTGTAGGGTGTCCGGTACCAAAGGTGCTCAAAAGTATTTGATGAGTTAATGAATGAATGTTTGAGGGACAAACTGCAGCTTTTGAAATTCACTCATGTATAATCTCAAGAAAGACTTTCCCTAACATTTCGTTTCACCTGTGCCTCTTCCCATTAGATCGCATCACCCTATCCATGACTCCATATCAACCACTACTAAATTAGGCTGAAAATATCTGCTTTGGGGTCTGCAACTACTAAACTCTGTCCCGGAATCTGTCCTATCAACTGGAGCCAAAGTGCCTTGGCTTGAATGCCAGTTCTGCTACCAAATAACTATGATCTTGGATAAACTCTACCTCAGTTTCCCCCTCTACAAAAAAGAGATAGAGATAATTCTTACATTGTATTTGTTGTCAAGATTGAATGACAATGAATATGATAATAGTTCAATAAAAGTCACCATTATTACTAACTTTGGGTATTACTTTGTGTATTCTGTATTATTTTGCTCTGAATGATAAGGCAAATTGCTCAAGGCAGTGGAAAGAGAGAGAGAAACCAAATTGCAATTTAAATTAATCCATTTATTCTTTCACATAAAATATGTTTTTGAGTATCTATTTCTAAATTCAGTCCAATTCATCTTCCGCATTGCAACCAGAATTACATTGTGAAAATGCAAGCTTTCTTTTCCTACTTCCTTTACCCAAATTTCTCCTGTGATTCCTTAGCACTTATAAAACAAACACAAAAGTTTTAGCATTAAATGAAAAGGTCAATTCTAACCTTTCCTCTTTTGCCTCCTGAAAATTTTTTTCCATCCTGTTAGTCTCTTTTGCTTCAGTCACATTTATCTGCCATTAAGGGGGTGAAGGGGGAGAGGGAGAGGGATATAGAGAGGGAGAGAGGAAAAAAGAGAGAGAAAGGAGAAGAAAAAAGAAAGTCAGTATTCTCTCACTCAAACACCCGATCTCTATATGATCAAATTCTCCTTTCTTTTAAAAGTCTTTCTGAGTCTTCAGTCTCTTCTGTCCCATCTCTTTCCCGCTCAACAGAGAATTATGTTCTCTCTCTTCCAAATTCTCATGATATCTTATTAAGCCTATGTTGTGCTACTTATCACATTTTATTATGGTTATTTATGGGCCTATTTCTCTAGGGAGTTAGGAGCTCCTTGAGGGCAGGGATTTTCCAGAGCATAGCAGTTCAGAATGCAAGTCTTGCATTTTTTAAACAACACTTTATTTATTTATTTGACAGAGAGAAACACAGCAAGAGAGGGAACACAAGCAAGGGAAGTGAGAGAGGGAGAAGCAGGCTTCCTGCAGAGCAGGGAGCCCGATGCAGGGCTCGATCCCGGGTCTCCAGGATCATTACCTGAGCGGAAGGCAGTTGCTTAACCAACTGAGCCACCCAGGTGCCCCGCAAGCCTTGAAGTTTTAATTCTAGCTTCATCTCTTTTAGGCTCTGTGATCTCAAGCAAGTTTAGTTTGGGCTCTCTAGAAAACGGGGGTAATGTTAGTACTTACCTAAAAATTAATAAGTGCTTGAGACATAAGAAGAACTGAATATATGCTAGCTACTATTAATAGCAGTTGTTAAGATTACCTCCTGGAGCATAGCAATCCCAAATCCTAGTAGTTTACACCAACAACCATTTTACTGTATCATAATTGTGTATGTCAGAAATCTAATCTGGACAATTTCCCACTCCTTGTAGCATTGTCTAAGACCAGCTGGTCTGCAGAGACCCAGACAGCTTCATTCAACATCTGATATTTGGGTGAGGATGGCAGGAAGACTGTGCTCAGCAAAACAGTTGACTGGAGCATCTACATGTGGTCTCTACATCAGGCAGCCTCAGGGTAGTCAGACTTCTGAACATGTTGGCTGGCTTTCCCAGGAGCAAAAGTTTCAAGACAACGAGGGAAAAGATGTATTGTCAAACGCGACTGGCCTCAAAATGCATGCACTGTCCTTTCTACTACCTTCTCCTAGTTACAAGCAAGCCCTAAGGCGAGCTCAGTGGAAGAGCAGAGGAACCAGACTCCACCTTCTGACACAGCAGTAGCCGGCTCACACTGTAGAAGACCATGTGGGAGGAAGATAGTGCTGCCGCCATTTTTGGAAGCTACAGTTCATCACAGTATTATCAGTGGTTAACAGAGAGCCAGAGACTCCATCAATATTTGAAGATTGGATAAATAAGAGATTCTAGAAGAAGAAGAAAACAGTAGGAGACAATCCTTGCTTTTTAGGATATTTTAACTCTGTCCTTCTTAGCTGCTGAGAAGAGACAATCATGGCCTGGGTCTGTGCGAAACTGAAGAAATGGGCTCCATTCTTCTTTTTTCTCTTTTGCTTCTAAAGTAAATCTCAGTCCACAATGTTTTGAAACTGGAAATGAGACAGAGCTTTTTCATGAACTGACATCTACTGTTCACTCTCCTCTCCCATGTCTACCAAGTTTTCAAATTTAATTAAGTTTCGTATCAGTTGTCTTAGTAGTTCAACACAAAGAGATAGTCTTTTTCTTGAACAGGGAAAATTATAGGAAGTTTTATGATAAAGCATTTACTCTTTAATTATCTCTATGAATGTGAACTGTAATTTTAAGATAATAACTAAACTTGTAAGTATATAAAGTATTTCAGAAGTCCAAAATTATAGTTTTAAATGAATGAAAACTAAGAATCATTGATCTAAACGTCTCTGATCAAATTCTTGGTGCAAAACATAAATGCTTAGAACAAAAAAATCCCGTGTCCATTCATGGAATCCCCCTGCCCATGTGCCTAAGGGAGCTTTTTAGGCCAACTCTCTGATGGGGATACAGCTAATAATTATACTACCAGAGAGTGTATTTTATTTTTAAGCCCATAGTTATTATACAAAATATTATTGGTTTGAATGTAAGTTGTTTATTTGTTTTCTTTTTTCAAATCACAGCAGCATCAGTAAAAAATACTGATCCGAAGACACACAGTACATGATAAAAGACATGTCCAAGCAATGGCACAACAACCTGAAATGTAATAAGACAAAAAAGAATTATTTCCCAAATTGAGTATGCTGTCTCATGCCCAGTGAAAACAAGCTCCAGTTTCATTATTTACATGCACTGGTTAGTTGCATCTTCTTTAAAACTTGGAATGTCTTACTGAGCAGTGGATAAGCCAAGACTCTAAATTCAAGATTTTCCCTTCTCCTGGACCACAGCCCAGCTCACTGAAGTAGAGAGTTGCATTTATTACAGTTCAACAGCACCTAAGGGACTTAGACGAAGAATATGCATTGATTTAATGTGACTATTGGCTGCTGTGATTTGGCAGAATCCAAGGGACACAGAAAATTATACTTCTTTAACATAAACTCAAGCAAATGCAAAGGAAAGCAAACCAGCTCAGCTGTATGAAATTTAATAATGTGCTTTGCTTAGTTACTTGTTGTGCCATTTTATCTCTGCGTTTATCATTTAAACTAAATATTGGTGAAAACATATTTGTTTGACCTTCCTATTCATTGTGTCTAATTGTGTTTGAATATAAATGAGTATAAACAATCCCTAAATGAATGGATTCAAACAATGAAAATGGATGTAACTAGTTT
The DNA here is from genome assembly GCA_004023965.1 of Spilogale gracilis. Classification (NCBI taxonomy): domain Eukaryota; kingdom Metazoa; phylum Chordata; class Mammalia; order Carnivora; family Mephitidae; genus Spilogale; species Spilogale gracilis. The sequence goes on along the minus strand of PITA01000710.1, from coordinate 7,187 downwards.
CTGAGTGAGATTTAGTGAAACATTACTGAGTCCTTGAGATTTAAGCAAGTATATAAAACTTTTCAGCAGAGATGCTGAAGAAACTCAACCAGGTGTCTGTTCAGTAGAACTATTTGACTACACAATGAATGTTGGAGACATACCTATTTCTATTCATTTGTCATTGAACTGTCCCTCAGGATTGGTTTATGCATGGAATCCTCCTCCTCCCTCATGCCTTGGAACAAAGACCAAACAGCTTGTGGTCAACATAAATCTATCTCATCATTAGGTCTGAAGAGAAATGGGCATGGTTTAGGCTCAAAGAGATAATAATCTCCTTTCCTTGTCCTTCCTTTCTTCCTCTCTCCCTCTTTCTTTCCCCTCCATCCCTCCCTTCCTTCCTTCCTTCCTTTCTTCCTTCCTTCCTTCTCTCCTTTCTTCCCTTCCCTTCCTTTCCTTTCCCTTCCCTCCCGCCTTCCTTCCTTCTTTCCTTTGTTAGTTGTTTTGTTTTACCTAAGTCTCTAATTTATCCTTAAGGTACAAAGCACTATTCATTAACTGATGAACGTATAATTTGATCATGAATTCAGTGAATATACTGAACTCCTATTATGTGCCAGGCACTCTAGAAGGTAGAAACATTACTTTGAGTGTCAAATTATAAACAAAAGAAAGTCATTAAACTTCACTTGCTCGTTTGGGGGCAGACAGTAATTACAGGCAATTATATTGTGTTTTATATGATAAATGTATAGTATATACACCCAAATGCATATATTGAACCAGGAAGCCCATAAGAGAGGGACATTCATTCTCTCTCTGCAAAAAATAAATCTTCTTGGAGAAGGTGATAATATGTAGGAAAGAAGTCTTAGAAGATAGAAGGAAGGGTCAGAATATGCTTTGATGTTATCTTCTATTTTATTTTTAATTGGACAGTGTGTATTGCTGAATGGAAATGGTCTGTATTTCTCCATTATTCTCACATAGTCCTAGCCTGCAAACTTCCCACCTTCTCATCATCACTGGAAGAAATTTGTGTACAAATTATTTATGGGATTTGTCTGCTGCACAACATAATTGATTTTTGACATTTTAGAAGTCAGTCCCTTACAGCTGAGACAAAGGTAGGAATGGAGGGGGAAGCTATTAAAGAAATCATAATGGCTTTTTCTTTTTAAAATCACCATTTAAATCACTGGTTCTACAGTGACTGAACAGGAAATGAGGTCATTTGACACCATTTATTTTATTGGAAAGACTTCCTTAAAGGCAATTTCTTAGGTGAGTCTTTTTTCAACAAAGCAGTCCTGAAGGCTGTTTCTATTAACATATCTTTCCTGATGGTGGTATCACTTGTTATTAAATGTTTTATATTCATTTCTCCATTTATTCATTTGGTGACTATCTATTAAGAGCCACCAGGTCAACATTGTCACAGGTGCTTGGGATACAGGCAGGATTAGGCTAGTAAATGAGGGGGGAGACGGGGGCATGGCTGGATTTGTAGCACTTGCTGTTTTCTCTGGTGTAGATACTCTCATAATGGCTGATTTCAAGATATCAACAGATTGTCACTGAATGTAGAGTTGGAAGAAGATGTACAGAATCTGATCTTGTGAGCTTACACGAGTGGACTTCAGCACACCACTGAATAACACCAGTGAACAAAAGACATTGAAATGCCCCGTTGGAGCTAACATTGTACATTATACTATGGAATCTTGGGACCCTGCCCCTCCCCTCTGAAACAGAAATCTTCACAAATTAGATAACAGGAAGCACAATCAGAAATGTTAAATAACTTGAACTAACTTGCATAGCTAAAAAGTGTTGAAACCAAGACTCATCCCTGGAGTTCCTGACAGTGAGGACGGTATTTGTCACATTGTGTAACAAATCCCTATGATAGTTCATTGCAGTGTTTTGAAAATTACGGGTTGTGACCAGCTAGCATTTAATATGTGACCATATTAAAATAAAATACAATTAAAAATTAAAATACAGGGGCGCCTGAGTGGCTGAGTTGGTTAAGCGACTGCTTTCTGCTCAGGTCATGATCCCGGAGACCTGGGATAGAGCCCCACATCGGGCTCCCTGCTTGGCAGGAAGCCTGCTTCTCCCTCTCTCACTCCCCCTGCTTGTGTTCCCTCTCTGGCTGTGTTTCTCTCTGTCAAATAAATAAATAAAATCTTAAAAAAAAAATTAAAATACATTGTTTGGTATAAGGAATAAGGATTGTTTCTAAAACTTTTGTTTCAGTTATAAGTGCATAATAGATCACAAATTGAAATCTACTTTTTCCTTCTGGTTATAGTAAAAATAAGCTTGAAAACCTACCTTCTTGACTTAAGCCTCCTAGAGTTGCCCTTTAGTTGATGTCTCACAAAGGAAATGCCCAAAGGGCATAATTATTGAGACCCCTAGTGAATTTGAATGTCATCTGTTGGGAGAATCTCAGAACCACAATTGCTCATTTCAGGTCACAGGGGTAGCTTTTGTTCTACCCTGAATCCCTGCTTAGATCTTAATTATATCTACAGTTACTATCTGAACCCCTCTCCAAGTAGCAGAGGAATGTCTTCACTTATAGAAAAGGATTCAAAGCCTACAGTTGTAAGAAAATTGTAGGCTTTTAAATTTCACTTCTTGGCTTTGTTGTTGAAGTTATTGTAATGCAGTAATTAGCAGTGAAAATATTAAAACATATTGAAGGAGCAAGAAAGAAGAAAGCCTGTCAAGACCAAATCCAGGTTAGGACTCCTCCTTAGGAGATTGCACAGTGATTCTGGAAAAGGAATAACAGAAGCATTGCTGAGCTCCTTGGCCAAAGAGTGAACCGGAAAAGAGGCTCTGGGGCTGACCCCACCTCTCCAGCACCTCCTCTTTTGATCCAAAGTTCACTGGATTGTGAATTTCTTTTGGAACTCTCATTCTACTTGACCTATTTTCACGTAACATCTCAATGAAATAAATTTTGAGAATTTTCTGATCAGAAATCTATGAAGAATGGAAACTTTGTCTATTTTGCCCCCCATCAATCTCCTCAACACAAAGTTAGTAATAGGTGTTCCATAAATAATTGCTGATTAAATAACTATTTGACCTGAATAATGTAAAAAAAGAAAATATTTGGAAACTGTGTATAATTTTTAGTACAGACTTTGCATTGAGAATTTTTTTTTTTAAGATTTTATTTATTTCAGAGAGAGAGAGCAAGATTGTAGGGGTGGAGGGGCAGAGGGAGAAGCAGACTTCCCACAAAGAAGGCATCCTTATGGGGCTCCATCCAAGTTTCCTGGGATCAGGGATGGGATGGACCTGAGCTCAAGGCAAATACTTAACTTAAAGGACTGAGCCACCCAGGCACCCTGGGCTGAGATTTCTTAATGATAGCGGACTACTAACTTCTTTGAATCTTTTTTCCTGGTGCATTATTTGCTAATTTTGGTTATAATATTTAAAACCATAAAATTGATATAGACCCTGTAACAATTTCCTATGGCTACTATAACAAATTTTCACCAACGTAGGCGTTAAAAACAACACAGAGGTATCATTTAACAGTTCTGGGATTCTGAAGTGTAGAACAGGTTTCACTGGGCTGAAGTAGAGGTGTCAGCAGAGTGTTATGCCTTTCCAGAAACCCTAAGGGGAGTCTTCATTTTCTTGCCTTTTTGAGCTCCTAAAGGTTGCCCACATCCTTGGTTTGTTGCCTGCTTTCTTCCCTCTCCACAGCCAGCAATGGCTGATTGAGTCCTTCTCATATCACATCTCACTGACACTCACTTTTCTGCCTTCTTTATCCACATTTAAGAACTCATGGGGCGCCTCGGTGGCTCAGTTGGTTAAGTGACTGCCTTCGGCTCAGGTCATGATCCTGGAGACCCGAGATCGAGTCCCACATCGGGCTCCCTGCTCTGCAGGAAGCCTGCTTCTCCTTCTCACTCCCCCTGCTTGTGTTCCCTCTCTGGCTGTGTTTCTCTCTGTCAAATAAATAAAATTAAAAAAAAAAAAAGAACTCTTGTGATCACATGGGTTTTCCTGCATAACCTGGGATAGTTCTCCCTACCTTAAGGTCAGCTGATTAGCAACCTTAATTCCTTTTTACCTTGTCACCTAATATATTGACAGGTTCAGGGGATTAAGATGTGGGTATCTTTGTGGTGCCATTATTCTAATTATTACAGATACTAAATACTGGGGTTGAAATTCTTGCTCTGTAGTCATCAAACATTAAATTCAGTAATAGCGCCTTGTCCTTCATTGGCTTATCCATTCAATCTGAAAGTTTTAGTGAATCAGAGAGGCTTGAGTCACGAGTTGGGTTTCGATCCCAGCTCTGCTGTGTCTTCTAGTTTTGCGACCTTGGGAAAGACAACTAGACTTTCTCAGTGTCATTCCGAGTCTGCAGTATAGCAGTGTGTGTTGCAAGAATTTTGTGAGGAATAAAGAAATATGGGTAGAGGCAATATATAAAATGTATAAACCTATTAAAATATTGCTTTGTTCTCATGTTAGGAGAGAATAGAAAGAATGAAAGAGAAGCTAAACCTCTTGGTTCTTGCTTCCCTTGCCCCAGTGGTAATTGACTGCTACTTTAAAGATCTATCTGAAGCCATCTTGAAATGTTTATTTGTGAAGAAGATGGGGATGCTCAGGAAGGGGAGAAATGTAAGTGAGCTTCTGAAAGGATAACAGGATAACAGTCAGATTCTGAGCTTAAGAGGACACGGGCATTGCTGGGCCAGTAAAAGAGTTTTGTTTTCCATTTGTACCAACACACTAGGGCCAGGTAGGACCTCAAATAGTGATGGCTACCTGTGTACCAACAGAAATGAATGAGGACTCCTTTTTTTTTTTTTTTTTTAAAGATTTTATTTATTTGACAGAGAGAAACACAGCCAGAGAGGGAACACAAGCAGGGGGAGTGAGAGAGGGAGAAGCAGGCTTCCCGCCGAGCAGGGGGTCCGATGTGGGACTCGATCCTGGGTCTCTGGGATCGTGACCTGAGCCGAAGGCAGTCGTTTAACCAACTGAGCCACCCAGGCGTCCCTCCCAGAAACGAGGACTCCTAACACAGATTCCCATGGTCCCACCTGGCACAGAAATAAAGCATATGCATGCTGTGAAAAGGACCACAAAGATCTGAACAAGAAGAGGCAGAGTGGTTCACACAGACTTCAGAACTCTTGACTCATGGGAGGAGGGGATTTGGATTGAAAATCTTTGATTTGAGAAAATAAGGGTATTTGTTATTTCTTCTGTTATAAAGATTCTGAATATATGAGACACTAAAAGAAATAGCAATTACTCAATTAATTTCCAGTCTATGTAATTGAATTCAATTCGTTCCAAATACTACCATGCTGAATACAAAGTAATAAAAAAGTTTCTGATCCTTTTGTATATTTTTCACTTCAATGTCTTTCATATGTAAGACTTCTTGAAAATGAAGTGGCAAAAGGTGTTGGATTTTTACTCTTCATGAAAACAGTCAAGTAATTTTCTCTTTTTATTTGAAATCTTGCTCCTATTCCTGGCATTTGCTGGTTCTAGTGTACTATTTGCTATAAAAAAGCAAAAACAACATATCTGAAAGTCTCACTCAGTATGATGAAGAATGTATTTGAATGAATTGAAGGACACTTACTCTATATATCCAAAGTGTGTATGCATTTTGATATTGTTTTAATTTTTTAAATGTACATTACTTATCCAGCCAATTGGAAGTATTCTAGTATGCTTGTATTTATGAATGCTTTTAAAATTCCAAATGGCTCATAATAACATTTCTGAAACTACTAGAGTTGATGCTATAAGTGAATATTAAGACTCATAACCCAAATGAAAAGCTGTTTTTGCAGACCACTCAAGTCATTTTCAAGAGCATAATATCTCAGCAATTTTAAAGGCGTTTATTCAAAATACCTAGACAAATTAGACAACATGATGACAATCCGTATGCAAACTTCCATTGTTAAAATCATTCTTGAACCATCCTACTGGAAAAGCTCAACCAAACTCAAAAGTGTTCATTAGCATTACAATAAACAAACACTGACTACGGTCATAAAAATGCCATAAGAATTTTAATAGCTAAGAAAACAATCTTCTAAATAAAAAAACCCTCAACACTCTAGATATATAGCTAGATTATTTTATGAAAAGGGAAGAGGTATAAATCTCTTCTATGGGCTCCAGAAAGACAGTCATATGGTTACCATGGTTCAGTTGGTTTACCACGGCACAGTTTTTGGAACATAATACTCTTCCCTCGTTTTGTTCTCCATAGTAAATATCACATTCATTAAAATATATATTCTATGGACCATCTTATTTGTAATGTAGTGCATGCTTTTTTGGTCTGGAATGTAATTTTTCTAGTAATTCTTAAAAATCAGTTTTAGAGGAATTTGTTTACAACCTTCACTCTGAATTCCTTTTAGAGAAGGAAAACATCTAAAGCAGGGACACTAAATTAGTGAGTCTCAAACTGGGGACATTTTTGACCCCCGGTAATGTGTAGAGACACTTTTGGGTGTCAAAATTGGATTGAGGGTGTACTTCTGGTTCCTAAAGGGTAAACAGAAATGGTGCTCTATACCCTGCAATACAAAGGACAGCTCTCACAACAAAAAATTATCCAGCCAAGGATATGTGAATGGTGTCAAGCCTGAGAAACCTATCTTCCTTCTTCCCTTTCTTCCTTTTTCCTCCCTTTCTTCCTTTCTCTCTTTCTTCTTTCCTTCCTTCCCTCCTTCTTCTCTTCCTTCCTGCCTTCTTTCCTCCTCCCCCCTCTCTTTCCTTTCCTTTCCTTCCTTCCTTCTTTCCTTCCTCTTTCCTTCCTTTTCTTTCTTTCTTTCTTTCTTTCTTTCTTTCTTTCTTTCTTTCTTTCTTTCTTTCTTTCTTTCTTTCTTTCTTTCTTTTCTTTCTTTCCTACCCTCCCTCCCTTCCTTCCTCCCTTCTTTCCTTTCTCCTTTCCTTCCTTCCAGTCTCCTTTCCTTTCTCCTTCCTTCTTTCCTTCCTTCCTTCCTTCCTTCCTTCCTTCCTTCCTTCCTTCCTTCCTTCCTTCCTTCCCTCTCCTTTTGTTTTCCTTTCCCTTTTCTTTTCTTTTCTTTTCTTTTTTCTTTTCTTCCCTTCTCTTTCTTTTTTTTTTTTTTCCATTCCTCCCTGCCCCCTTCCTCTCTCCTCTACCTCTCTTT